>JBBPBX010027629.1:12344-37159 GCA_038048925.1 Garcialebias charrua
CCACGTTGTGTCCACAGTCCTTCATCACAGAGGGGTCAGAGGGAGCTGATGAGTAAATATGAGCAGATGACAGGACTACCTCCTTTTATTGTAAAATCCTTCCAGACAGTTTGAAGCTTGAACCAGTTGCTGCAGTCCAGAGGTCCCACATTTAAAGCTGCTGCTGGTGCTTCAAATATTATTCACCTTTATTAATGTGATGTGGGGGAACCCTTTTTTATTCATTTTAACAGAAACTTTTCCACTTGAACTGTAAAGTAAAAAGTGCAGAAAGCTCCTCGGACAGTTTAATCAGAGAAAATCCACAGTTTCTTCTCCAGTTCCTCCTGAAGATGCAAAGTCAAAGAGGAGACGTGCTAACGGTGCAGCTGATGGACAGAAAGTACAATCACTTCTAAACTCTCAGCCCGGGCTTCAAACGGACCGGCCACGCCTGGAGACACGTTATTTTTTCAAACCTGCCGTCTGCAGAGCTTCACAGGAACATTTCGCCTCTTTGTGTTTGACGTTCTGCTTCTTTTAGCCTTCGGCTGCTGGTAATTCAGGCAGAGGGGACTGAAAGAGTTGGCTTTGATTGGCCCAACTTTTCGTTTTGAAGGCTCCAGTCCAGTGGAACAGTCGTCTTTTGGATTTATTCTTGAAGGAAAGCTCTTTCAACAAAGGTTCTGAGGATAAAACACAACAAAACATGTTCGGATCCAAAAGGACCGGAGTTGGAGATTAGAGACGCAGGTAAAGCAGCAACAAGAGCGGAGCAACAAAGAGACGTTTCACCTCATTTTTTCAAAATAAAATACAAATAATAATAATAAAATCTGCATTATTGTAGAAACTGTAAACATTAAAACTGTCAGAACAAAAGTTAAAAGCTAAAATTAGCAAACGTATAAAATTAGCTAAACAAAACCTCAAACTCAAAAAACAGCCGTTAGAAATATAATTTGTGCACAAAAATAAAGCTAAATTAAAACCTAAAATTAAAACTTGCTCAAAGCCAAAAACAGCCAAACTGTAGCTATAAGCTTTGACTGACAGAGAGGCTAAAAGTTCAACTTAGCAAAAATTCACCTATCAGCTAAAACTAAAAAATAAGCAGCTAAAAATCTAAAATGAACTAAATTACACATTAAAATTAAAAACAATTGCTAAAAGCTTAAACCAGCAAACATTAAATAAAACACAAAATGAGAACATTTTAAGTGAATTTACAACACCAACAAAAAAAAAAAGAAGCTAAACAGCAAGTAAATGCTAAATAAAACAAAAAAGTTAAAAGGAGCTAAAAACTAAAATTATCGGAACAATATTTAAAAGCTAAAACCTGAAAAACAACAGCTTCAAATAAATCTAGTCAAACAGTAGCAATGAGCTAACACCAGGCTGAATTGTAGTTTGAAGCTAAAATTAAAAAGACCGTAACTAAAAATTAAATGTGGTCAAATCGTGCCTAGAAGGTAAAATCATCTGCAAACTTAACAATATGACAGCCTACAGCCACACTTCCAGGCTGTCATATTGTTAAGTTTGCAGATGATACAGCGGTGGTGGGATGCATTACAAACAATGATGAGTCCAGCTACAGACAGGAGGTGGAACACCTGGAGAGCTGGTGCAAAGAGAACAATCTTCACATGAATGTGAAGAAGACAAAGGAGATGATTGTGGACTTCAGAAGGAACAAACACACCCATGCCCCACTGAAAATAGGTGGGTCTGCAGTGGAAGTGGTCTCCAGCTACAAATACTTGGGTGTACACATGAATGATAACCTCAGCTGGAGCAACAACACCACCAGCCTGATCAAGAAAGGTCATCAGAGACTCTACTTCCTCAGACGGCTGAGACGAGCTGGTCTGAGCAGCCCAGTTCTCACCTCGTTCTACAGGTGTGCAGTGGAGAGCATCCTGTGCTCCAGCATCAACGTGTGGCATGGAGGCTGCACAGTTGAAGAGAGGAAAGCTCTGCAGAGAGTGGTGAAGGCTGCACAGAAGTCTGTTGGAGTCAGTCTCCCCACCATCACAGACATTTACACCTCCAGATGCAGGAAAAGAGCCACCTGCATCATGAAAGACCTCACTCATCCAGCACACTCACTCTTTGCCCCACTCCCCTCAGGACGGAGGTTGAGGAGCATCAAGTGTAGAACCACTAGACTGAGGAACAGCTTCTACCCTGAGGCTGTTAGACTCATGAATAAATAAAAATAAAATAAAAAATAAACACTGCAAAATATCACATCATACTGATGCTGATCTGTTTTCTTGTTGCTGTGTTCATCTGTGTTCATCTGTGACCATCTGCTCATACAAACTCATGTTCGTGCTGCTGTGTATTACTAGTTGATGCTTTTCTTAGTTAGCTGTGTATTACTAGTTGATGCTTTTCTTAGTTAGTTCTAGATGTTATTACTGTTTTTCTCTTTCATTTGTTGTTGGATGTAACTGGGACCTCGTGTACATAATCTCGTTTTCATCTCATGTACCACATGCGGTGCAAATGACAATAAAGACTCTCTGACTCTGACTCTGAAAAGCAAAGACCAGCAAAACTGTAGTTAACAACTAAAACCTGCTGCAGTCAACAATTAGCAAAATTATACCTAAAAGCTGAAACAAGTAACAGTGAATAATTTTTTAAATAATCAGAACAATAGCTAAAATCAGCAAGCTACAAAATAACAACAGCTAAAGGCTAAAATATAAATCAAGTTGCTGAAGAAGATTTTAATGAGCATCAGTGTTTTGAGGATTTAAAATAGACGTTTTCTTTGAGAAAAAACATAAATGTTAATAAGGTGAACTAATTCAGATAGTTTAATAAAAAAGGAGTATAAAAAATAAAATTAATAAATCTAATGCCACAAATGAGCCAAACATTTTAATTTTCACGTCATGGTTTGAACAGGTAGGACCCAGGAACACAGACTGACACGAGGAACTCCAGCAATAAATAAAATAAAATGAAATAAAAAAAAAACTTCTAATGTTATGAAACAAAACATGGCAGCAAGAACTAACAAACAATAACCTCGATGAGACACGGAGGAGAACAGGACACGAAGCCAAGGAAACACCAGACTTAATGTGAGGTGACAGCTGACGGATGGTGTGGACGGTGGATGAGCGGAAACACCTGGGCAGGATGACAACAGGAAGCAGGTGGGAGTGGGCGGGGCAGGAGCTGAGGACCAGAACTGACTCAAGAAGTGTGAACTGGTGTCAGTAAAGTTAATTATTACAGTTTACAATTACAAAAAGCTAAACTTGTGACTCCAATGTCCAGAACGAGCCGAACATTTTGCTATTTGAATAACCAACGTGCTGAACATAAGCTGAAGAAGCTAAAGTTCCTAAAAGTGTATGGAAGAAACGGGGGAAATGCAGAGTCAGCATTCAAAACCTCTAAGCACGTCAAGGAAACCCATTTTTCAACATTTCTTTAGTTTGCGTCCTTCTGTCTCTATGTCTTCAGCCGGTCTCCACAGGATGATGGATGTCTCTGTTAACCAGGAAGTCTTCACCGTCCTTCGTTCTCAGGGAGACCGTCCTCTTCACGCACCGTTCCCCGTCCCTCTCCTTCCTTCCTCTCGTCTCCTCTCGATGATGAATGTGGCTTCGTCGGCTCCTGCTATCAGAGGAGCTCTGGGGCCCGCGACGCCGGAGGCCCCGGAGGACGTTAGCCGAGCCAAACCTTCCCGGCGAGGCGCTCGTTAAACTCATCATGGGAGACTAATGAGGATGGATCTGGAGTCTGGATGTGGCTCGGTACCGAGGGAGCTCCTCTCTGTGTCAGATCATCTGTTAGACCTGGACTTCCCTTCTGTTTCAACTTTCTGGATTCAATTCTGATTGAGCCTCGTTTTATTAAAGACAAAACTGCTTTCTACACATAAAACTACAAAAATACGAGGAGTGATTAACGTGCATGAAAAATACAAAGATATTCATGACTGCTTTAATATTAAAGAGGCTACAACTTTGACGTAAAATGAGAAAAACTGTCCTGAAAGGCGGCAGATGGAAGGCATGCCTTTAATTTTATACGTTTTCTTGTGATTCAAGTCATAAATTTTAAAATACTTGTCATGTTATAAGAAGTCAAACAGACGGGAGAGGAAAATTATAATTAATCTACAATGATTAAAGTGTTTTTTTAACATTATTTGTAAATGTCCACTTTGATCTAATCTTGTCAGAGTCCTTTTCTAATCTTAGTTATCAATGATGTCACACACCACATTCACCCATTTACACGCATTTTAAACCATGTCATTCAACATTTATCGCTCTTCACGTCGCTCTAGTGCTCAGTGTCTTCATGCACTCCTAGTGAACCCATCAGGAGATGTCTAGGTTTCAGCATCTGGTCCCAATGACACTTGAGGAATCCATGGATCAACACTTGACCTTCCAGCTGCCAAACGACCAGTAAACCTAAAAGCTTAGTCGTTATGACTGACCTCATTAAACCACTCTGTCCTCAATGGTTCAGTCTCACCTATAGTCTGAAACTAACTGAGCCTGATCGGAGCCCCCGAGCAGCTCGTAGACGTCCCTGTCTTGGATAGGACAAGAGAGAATGAAGACGTCCCTGTCTTGGATAGGACAAGAGAGAATGAAGACGTCCCTGTCTTGGATAGGACAAGAGAGAATGAAGACGCCCCTGTCTTGGATAGGACAAGAGAGAATGAAGACGTCCCTGTCTTGGATAGGACAAGAGAGAATGAAGACGTCCCTGTCTTGGATAGGACAAGAGAGAATGAAGACGTCCCTGTCTTGGATAGGACAAGAGAGAATGAAGACGTCCCTGTCTTGGATAGGACAAGAGAGAATGAAGACGCCCCTGTCTTGGATAGGACAAGAGAGAATGAAGACGTCCCTGTCTTGGATAGGACAAGAGAGAATGAAGACGCCCTGTCTTGGATAGGACAAGAGAGAATGAAGACGTCCCTGTCTTGGATAGGACAAGAGAGAATGAAGACGTCCCTGTCTTGGATAGGACAAGAGAGAATGAAGACGCCCCTGTCTTGGATAGGACAAGAGAGAATGAAGACGCCCCTGTCTTGGATAGGACAAGAGAGAATGAAGACGCCCCTGTCTTGGATAGGACAAGAGAGAATGAAGACGTCCCTGTCTTGGATAGGACAAGAGAGAATGAAGACGTCCCTGTCTTGGATAGGACAAGAGAGAATGAAGACATCCCTGTCTTGGATAGGACAAGAGAGAATGGAAGACTCTGGTCCTAAAGGTGAAGTTTTACCACTTTGAAGAGATTTCTGTGTAAAAGATTTGAAGCTAACCAGATGTACGTATCTTCTTGGACGGTCTCAGCAAAACAAAACGGTGAAACACAACAGAAAACACACAATCTTCACAACTGGATCCTGAGTGACAGGTGGGGCGGCATATTTGTGACATGCATGAAGCATAGGACACTAACATGACATAACTGTGGTATTCATAATCAGAGTTTAATACAGGTAGTCCTCGACTTATGACAGTCTCGAGTTACGACGTTTCATGGTTACGACACGCATCTCCATTTTTAAAAAAATATTTTGAAATTTTTTATTTTGAAAAGCCAAGTTCCGAGTTCCTTCTGGTTTTGATGGCAGAAGCAGTAGCTTGACGGCAGAAATGTAAACACTCTGGACCGTGCGAAGTACAGGCAGCCTCAGATGTTGGAGGAGTACCGAGCTAACATGCTAACAGACGGAGGAAAGCTTCACCAGCTCCCAGTAGGTTATTAACTCTTTTTTTCCTTCATTATGGCTCCCAAATGTATGTGTTTTTTGATAATTATGTAGGGTACTGTGTTAGGATAGGCTAAGTGCTTATGTGACCTGTGTGGATCTGGTGGCTTCTCTTGGTGTGAAGACAAGGAGCTGCTCAAGTTGGCATCAGTTGTTTCTTTATTTCTCCATCTGTATTTCACACAATGGGCATCGAGATAAGGTCAGTCTCTGGCATAAACAAGCTCCTCATCAGTGATCCTCATGGCTTTGAGGATTACCCATAATTACAGTAACCACAGTAAAATAATTGAAAACTACAGTGATCGTATAGTGGATTTTGTTTACAACAAAGGAACAACCAGTGAGTGTCCGTTTCAAATAAAGTAAAGCAATTAACTAAAATACCCTGAAAAATAAAATAAAATAAAATGCTGACATTTTATTTACTGGATGCCATTTTTATATTTTAGTTTACATAACCTTGCATTTTAGAACAATGCAAAAACAAATGAAATGTATCTTTATATAAAACTCTGTTTATATAAAACTCAGCCTTATGTTAACCATCTGCTACAAGAGATTTAGTAAAACATACCTGTATTTCACACAATGGGCATCGAGATAAGGTCAGTCTCTGGCATAAACAAGCTCCTGCAAGGAGTAGCCATAATGTTACCACATGGGGGAATTCCCACCACACTTTCTCACAAACTAAACATTCTTAAACAGGACAAAAACAATATAATAGCTGATCTAGCGTGACCTAGATTAAGCATATTTCAATAATGTACAAAAACTAAGACCATAAACATATTCTATAAAATGCATAAATAATATTTCTTTATCACATAGCAGAGACACGTTACCTCATCAGTGATCCTCATGGCTCTGAGGATTACCCATAATGCCCTGCTCTTTTTAAGGTGAATGCAATAAAACGTTTTACCAGCAGATGGTGCAGTTTTAGCAGGATTTAACCAGAACCATTTTAACTACGTTACATACACCCCCCTTAAATTCTGCTAAAAATGGGGTTATATCAAACAAGCACACACAGCACTAAAATAAAAGTGCGATAAAGAGAGCACATAGTAGTTACATCAGTTCGAAACTTCCCCTAAGGAATAATGTTAGCAAGAGCGCGACCGATACTCTTACTATCACAGACCCAAAAGATGCCATTTACACCTTTTGATATACAACCATTGCTCTACAAAGCAATCACTGAGAAAAAAAAACTTTAAGAGAGAAAAAAAAACACAAATCTACCCTGCAAACATGGTCTTTACAAAGGAAAACACAGAGTCCACAGTTGACATTGAATCATCCACAACTTGTTCATTCATTTCACATACAAGTCTGGCTGGAGGCTTAACAGGCCTACCCGACCTAGTGCATAGCCGAGAAGACTGAGTGCAAACAACATCAGTTACGGGTAAGTCTAGTTTTATGTCAGTACTGTGTTCAGCCGACAGATCATGCTGAATAAGCACAGAGTGGACAGCCACAGTTGTAATGTTTGAAACTGGTTCAGGAGTGTTTGACAGTGCAACAGATTCAGGAAGATCAGAATCAGGTAAATCTTCAGTCACATCAGTTGAGACAGGAAACACAATGTCCACTCAAGAACCACATACTGGAATGTCAGAAGCATAGTCAGTGTGATTTACAACTTCATCCACACAACTGTTGTTCTCCATCTGTAAAAGCCAGTTCACAGTTTTAGTTTCATTGTCCTGTGCCTCATCAGGCACAACAGGGTCAGAGAGTCCACTTCCTGCTGTAGAAGGGCAAGGGGAATTGTCTGCATCATCAGAAACAGCAGCAGCAGTGAGAAAGTTGACAGGGAGGAGAATGGCCCTCATGCACGAAAATGTTCGTATTTTTATCCTAAATTCCTCCTACTTTTGTTCTTACGAAGCGTTCATACGAACATGCCACGTCAGATTCAACAAAGTCTTCTATCATGAGGAAACGTGTGTAAATGGCTTGCGTAAATATAATGAATCCCACCTGTTCTAAACAGCTGCGCGTGCCCGCGGAAATGTCATTTACATAATTTCCACCCCTCAAAACACCATATAAGGCCACGCTTCCTGCCTCTGACAGCAGGAAGTGTCCATTCATTTTTTTTTTCTTTTTTTTCTTCTGCTTTTTATCACAAGCGCTGCAGCAGGTTTCTGTACATGCTGGTCATCACAGACAAGGAGAAGGCAGAGAAGCTCAAACAGTCGCTTCCTCCAGGTCTGGCTGTGAAGGAGCTGAAGTAAATTAAAAAAGTACAAATAATTGGAAGTGTCATACATGAGAAGTAAAAAGACCTTCACGCGTTCGGAGGGAGGTCTGTCGCGCACCCCCGCAAGTCTCAGATGCATGTTGTGTCTCCCATGGCTCGTACAGTAAATGGTTTGATCTGACAATGGCTTCATTCATCTGAGCCGCTCAGACCCACTTGTGTGTGTGTGTGTGTGTGCTCGACATGAGTGGCGCGCGGGGGGCCACGCGCGGGTTGCGGGGGGGTAGGCGCGTTGCGTGGCACACGGTGTTCCACATGAGTCGTGCGCGGGGGGACCACGCGCGGGTTGCGGGGGGGGCGCGTTGCGTGGCACACGGTGTTCCACATGAGTCGTGCGCGGGGGGGCCACGCGCGGGTTGCGGGGGGGGTGTTTGAAGCCGCTTTCTTTTAATGTAACAAATTTGTGTTGTTGCATTTAATTCTTTTTAAACTCAGAATATTTTCTAAATAACGAAATATGAAGTTATTAGTGGAGAAAAGGCGTCTGGATAACAGCGGACCGTCTGCTCGTAAAATATACGACAGGTCTGGACCACACGTAAATTTTGTTCGTATCTGAAAAAAATCCTAGGATACGAAAACATTGTTGGATGCCACAAATGATCCTAAATCACTCGTACGAACAGTATAAGAACAAATCTGTGCGTACGAACGGTTCGTGCATGAGGGCCAATATTTCTGTGGAGAACCTTTGTCCTTGATGTGACAGGGTCTTTGATCTGATATACATATATATCAGGCTTCACAGACACCACTTCATACACTGTTGATTCCCATTTGTCTGCAATCTTCCTCTTCCCTCGCTCACCACGATTAGCAACCAAAACTCTGTCACCCACATCGAGAGGAGAACCTTTAGCCTTGCGGTTGTAGTACATTGCTTGGTGGGCTTGTTCTGATGAGCTGTTTTGTCTAGCAATGCGAGCAACAACAGAGAGGTCATGTTTGAGACGGGAGACAAACTCATGATGGTCTACAACTGGGCCATTTGACAGGGCATGCTGAAAAACCACATCAATGGGCAGGTGCGGGATCCTGCCGAACATAATGAAAAATGATGCAAACCCAGTTGTTTCATGCTCAGTGCAATTGTAGCAAAATGTTAACATTTTAAGCATCTGAGGCCATCTTGCCTTGGACTGAGGAGGAAGTGCTCGTATCATGTTACCTAAGGTTCTGTTGTAACGTTCAACGATGCCATTCCCCATCGGGTGGTACGGCGTAGTGTGAGATTTTTGTATGCCAGCCATTTCCAAAAGTTCTTTGATGAGACGACTTTCAAAATTTGCCCCTTGATCTGAATGAATGCGTTTAGGAAAGCCATATACTACTGTATGCAAAAGAAGTCATCCCACAGATGACGAGCAACTTGTTTGGCTGACTGGTTTTTGCATGGAAACGCATGTGCCATCTTAGAAAAAGAAAAGTGGTCTGTTACAACCAGGACATCCACACTACGCTTATCTGAGAGCTCAACTGTCCAAAAGTCAATACAGACCAGTTCCATCGGCTCAGAGGTGTGAATACTTTCAAGGGGAGCTCTGTCATTAGGTTCTGGACTTTTACCAACGACACATCGAAAGCAACACTTCACATGGTTAATGATGTCACGTTCCATCCCAATCCAAAAGAACCTCTGTCTGGCGAGAGACAGCGTGCGGGCCTGGCCCTGATGACCAGCTGAATCATGCACGCCTTGGAGGACTTTGGCTTTTAAAGAGTCAGGGACGATAAACTGTTGAGTTGTCATGTTCATTTGTTTGTCTTTCTTAACTCTGTACATCAGGCCATCTTTAATGACAAGCTTAGGCCAATGTCTCAGCAGGTTTAAAACACCAGGTGACTCACTTGCACGCTCACGTCTGGTGGGTCTCCTGTGACGCTGCATATAATAGAGAAGTCTGCCTAACACACCATCCTGACTTTGTAAATTAGCAAGTTCACTTTTTGGCAGCAAGGCAGATTGATCAATGTCACTGAGTTGCAAAACAGCTGGATCAGTGGCTCTCATCTGACTGAAACCTCCAGACTCATGTGCCTCAAGAACAGCTGACACATCTTGTGATGTTAATGATGTCTGGGGAGTCGATGAGGGTACCTCGGCATTGTCATCTGTGCACTCAACAATCAGCTGACAGTTGGTCGTACAACGAAATGCATCTTGGACCTTTTTGTCCATCATACCGTTCACCTGGTTAAGTAGTGCGGTATATGGTTCAGTTACAATGCGATAGGTCATGCATGACTGAACAAATGGTTCTCTACTCAAGGCATCGGCAACAACATTTTTGCTACCAGGAACATCAAAACTATAGGCAGCGAGCCTGGAAACCCACCGCTGTTCACACGTATCTAACCTTGGCTTGGTTAGTATGTATGTCAATGGGTTGTTGTCTGTCCAGACTGTGAAATGACACCCTTTTAGCCAGTGGCTAAACTTGTCGCATATTGCCCATTTAAGAGCAAGAAATTCCAAGCGGTGTGCTGGATAGTTTAGCTGCGAGCGTGAGAGAGTCCTACTGGCAAAAGCCACTGGTCGAGCCACCCTCCCATCAGGAGGAAGCTGTGACAAAACAGCTCCAATGCCATCAAAAGAGGCATCAACTGCAAGGATGAATGGAGCATTAAAATCTGGATGAGCCAAGGTAACACTACTTATCAACTCATTTTTCAAAGTTTTAAATGCTTCTCTGCACTCATCAGTCCAGTCAGATGGGGACAGTTTAACCTGACCCTTTTTGAACTTGGGTTTGTTGCCTCGCCTCTTGTTGTTTGTTGTTCCAGGTTCAGCTACAAGGCTAAAAAGTGGTCTAGCTTTGACAGAGCACTTCTCAATAAAGTGATGATAATAAAGGACCATCCCAAGAAAAGATCTAATTTTCCTGGCACATGGTGTCTCACCATCAGGCTCCATAAGATCAGTTTCCTGCACATCACTGATAGCCTGAACTTTACTAGGATCAGTGCTCACACCATCCTCACTTATCACATGACCCAAAAATTTCACTGACCTACGAAGGAAGTGACACTTTTTGGGAGACAGTTTTAAGTTATTTGCGGCCAGACGAGAGAAAACCATCTGGAGCCGATCAAGCGCAACCTGTTCAGATGGGGCAAAGACCATCAGGTCATCCAAATAACATAGCAAGCTAGTGAAATTTTGGTCCCCAAAAATAGACATCATCATCCTCATGAAAGTTGCGGGGCTGTTGGTCAAGCCTTGAGGCATTCTATTGTACTCATGCAGGCCAAATGGAGACGAAAAGGCAGTAAACCTTTTGTCATCCTCATGTAGCCTCACATTATAGAACCCTGAAGTCAGGTCCATGGTGGAAAAGAATACATTCCCACCAAGTGCAGCAAGGGCATCTGTTTGATGAGGCAATGGATGCGCGTCTTTAACGGTTCGCGCATTCAGCCATCTGAAATCATTGCAGATACGAAGATCTCCATTAGGCTTAACAACCAGAACCAGAGGAGAAGCGTATTCGCTTTGTGATTTACGAATAATTCCTAACTCCTCCATTTCACTCAGAGCAGTGCGAAGTTTTTCATAATGACAGGGAGGAACACGCCTGTATGGTAGTCTAAAGGGTTTGTCATCTACAAGACGTATTCTGTGCACAAAATCTTTAGCATCCCCACAGTCCATTTTATGCTGAGAAAAAATGTATTCATATTGCTGAATGATTTGCAATAACTTATTTTTCCACTCAAGGGAGACTTCACAAGACGACAGGTTCAAGTCCTGGAGTCCGATGTCACTCAGAATTTGAAACATCTCCTCGTCCGTTACTGGGGTATTTACAGGGTCTTTGGTGTACTGGGTGTTGGATTGGATGCACTCAGGTTTGGTGAAGTCATGTACAGAAACACAAGTGGACACATCAGCAACTTTTGCATTTCTTCTCAGAGTGAGGGGTTTTTCAGTTGGATTTACAATCTTGACAGGAACACAACCATCACCATACAATGACGCCACAACTCTCCCCACTAGAATTTGTCTGGGTCTGCACTTGGACTGAGTTGGTTCAATGATGACTGAACATCCAACTAAAGAAACATCAGATGTAGGCAGTTTGGCCCAAACCAAATGTTCAGTTAGGGGCTGGAGAGTAACAGACCTTTTGAGTTTGGCTGTGCCCACTTTGACAGGTTTCATGTCCGAGGCATCGGACATCGAGTCTGACAGCAGAGACATTAAACAGGTCAAATTGTCTTTGTGAATGCCTCTCTGAGAGGAACAGTCAGTTGTCTCATCAAAGGAGATTTTCATTTGTGAAATCAGCCATCTGATAGCATTATTGCCCAATATCATTTCATCAGTTTGGCCCAGAACCACTAAAGCAGGGATTATAACATTAAAACCAAAAACTGTTAGAGTGAGTTCATACAATGCAGAGGGTGTGACGACATGACCTCCACATCCAACAATCACCAGATCAGCAGCTGGTTTCTTATCCAGGTTCATGAGGTAACTTGAACATTTTGCTTCAGCTTCCTCACTGATGGTGCATGCCATTGATCCAATGTCAACTAAGGCTTTAAGGGAATGTTTGCTTCCAACAGTGACATCTGTGTAGAACAAGCTGTCAGTCTTAGAAAGTCTCTGAGGGGCTTGCACAATCAGTGTCTTTTGTGGTGGAATTTTGCTGCTGTAATCAATGTACAGTGTCTCACAGTCATCAGAAGAATCCAAGGTGGGAGTGTCACTAAGACGATCTGCGCTGTCCTCCCCTCCACGCAGATCTTTCAGTTTTTTGGCTGGCTGTGGGAAGGCAGCTGCTCTCTCTGACGGCAGTTTCGACTTGAATGGCCGGAAAGATTGATTGATTGATTGATGTTTATTCATTCATTTTAAAAGAACAATACAAGACAGTTTCATCAGATACAAGAATACAAGTAGGATAAAATGAAGGGAGCAGAAAGAAGATGAAATCTTATTATATCTGCCCCTATTTCACAGTTTGTTCAACCAATGACAACCTTCAAGCAACATCACAGAATGAATAATTCTACTTATTTTTCTAACTGTAATACATAAACTAGATCACAAAATGAATAATTCTACTTAAAGCTTCAGTATGTAGCTTTTTTTATGAACATATTTCTTCACTCTGTCACTACCTCCTGACAGACTGATGTTAGCCAGGTAATCTCTGAAAAAAAATTAAAAAAAATATTGTCCCCTTGCTTCTCCAGGTGGTAAATAAGCATTTCTAAAAAGAAAAGGTGACCCGCCATTTTCCAGCCAATAAAAACAGAGTTTGTAACCAGCCAATAAAAACAGAGCTTGAATTTGAATCAGCCAATAAAAACAGAGCTTGAATTTGAAATTCAACAGACCACAAGGGGGCAGAGCCACATATGGCTCTGAGGGGGAGGGATCAGAATGCTTTGCCTGTTGAAAATATTTCTAAGTGCTGCAGTTCTACAGAAACTGCATACTGAACCTTTAATTTTTCTAACTGTTATACACAAACTACATCACCCATATTTCTACTTAATTTTTCTAACTGTGATACACGAACTACATCACAAAATGAATAATTCTACTTAATTTTTCTAACTAATACACAATTTTTCTAACTACTGTAATACACAAACTACATCACACTTAAATTAATTTTTTTTTTCTACTTTTTTCTACTTAATTTTCCTATTTTTTTATTATTTTATTTTTTCTACTTACGGTAATTTTCTTAACTGTAATACACAAACTAGATCATAAAATGAATAATTCTACTTAATTTTTGTAACTGTAATACACAAACTGAAAGATGGCACAACATCAAGATGTTCACAAAATGAATAATTCTACTTAATATTCCTAACTGTAATACACAAAATACATCACAAAAATGAATAATTCTACTTAATATTTCTAACCGTAATACACAAACTGCTTCACAAAATGACTAACTCTACTTAATTTTTCTAACACACAAACGCACTAAGCTACATCATAAGTACAACATAGGTGTAATACACAAACACGCAAGGTTACATCATATATAGTTTTTGAGCAAGTCCTTTTTGACCTTTTTCTTAAATGTATACATTGATTTTTCATTTTTTACATCACTCTCCAGAGCATTCCACAATCGAACTCCCTGAATTGAGGTAGACCGTCCCTTTAAGCTGGTTCTGAATTGTGGTTTGATGAATATCTCTGTCCCTTTGAGATTGTAATAACTTTGTCTTTTTGTAAAGTTTCTTTGGATATTTAAAGGTAATGTGTTATTGTGAGCCCTATACATAACTGATAAAATATTATATTCTACCAATTCCTGGAATTACAATAAGTTTAGCTGAAGAAACAAAGTGACAGAAAGATGTCAGAAGAAGCACAGATTATTCTGGCGGCAGTGCGTACGTGCAGTGTGGGAATTATCATTACACACAGAACATGGTATGTCATTCAGTCCTTTAATATTCAGCGAACGGCTTTTAACAGGTTGCCTTCTGCTAGACTGGGAGTTGGATTGGGTTTGAAGTAGCATTTTCTCCAACATGCTAATCAGTCTTTCCATATTGGAATTGTCTGGGGCTACACATTGTTGCAGTTCTTGCCTATGCGCAGATGTGGGCACCGTGCAGTCCACCTCCGCTCGGTTCACACTGATCCTGCTTTCTTTCTCAGCAGACCGCAGTCCCTTTTCCATATGATACTCATCCAACACTTCCTGAACATCTTTTGCTGACCATTTTTCTATGGTCTTAGATCTGAAGGTGAGAGCTAAATCTTTACATGGACAGTTTCTGATGAACATGCGAGTTACTTCAACACTTGGATTGTCAAAGGTCTTGCCCTGTTCTTTAAGTCGGCTAACAGCAACATCAGCTGCTCCATTCAATCTTAGCCAATATTCGAATGGATCCTCATTCTCTTTTGGCCGGGTGGAGTAAAAATCAGCAAGTGGTACGGGGGAGCACAGATCAGACCCAAAATGTTTGCGCAGAATTGAATAGATGGCTTGTGGATTGCTCTGAACATCAATTCCACAGTTGCGTATTCCACACCTGACAACATCCCTTGCTCTGCCTCTAAGATGGTTTAGGATCTCCTCAGCCTGGTGTTCTTGCTGCACACCACTCTTTTTGATGTAATTTCTCATTGAGTCCTCCCATTCATCAACTGTAACTGTGAACTCTCCCCTTTAAAAATAGGTGATTCTTTCACCTGGCTTCTGGAGACGAGCTGGACCTGAGAAAGATCTAGTGAGCTGCATGGGACTTGATGGCTCTCATTTTGAGTTTTTTTAATCACAGTTCCACTTGGGTTGCTCGAGTTCAGGTGTGCTATAACACTATCAGCCAGCTGTTGCCCTATTTGTTGGTCTATAGTGCCCATCTGATCTACTAACCCAGCATTACACTGGAAAAAATGCCCCTCTAAAAATAAGAAAAAAAAAATGTAAAATAAGATTTTTTTGCTTGAAATAAGCAAAAAAATCTGCCAATGGAACAAGTGAAAATTCACTTGACAAGATTCTTAAAATAAGACATTTTGTTCAAGTCAAACAAGATATGCGGAATCTTGAAACTAGCTACAAAAATCTAGTTTTGAGCAATATTTTACTACAATTGTGAGCTTTTCTTGTCTTATAATAAGATTCTGATGCTCAAAAGTAGTACACTGGAGAAAAGTCTACTCTGAAAACAAGTTTAAAACAACTTAAAATTAGTTTTTTTTGGATTGAAATAAGCAAAAAGATCTGGTAACAAGTGAAAACAAGATATGCGGAATCTTGAAACTAGCTACAAAAATCTAGTTTTGAGCAATATTTTACTACAATTGTGAGCTTTTCTTGTCTTATAATAAGATTCTGATGCTCAAAAGTAGTACACTGGAGAAAAGTCTACTCTGAAAACAAGTTTAAAACAACTTAAAATTAGTTTTTTTTGGATTGAAATAAGCAAAAAGATCTGGTAACAAGTGAAAACAAGATATGCGGAATCTTGAAACTAGCTACAAAAATCTAGTTTTGAGCAATATTTTACTACAATTGTGAGCTTTTCTTGTCTTATAATAAGATTCTGATGCTCAAAAGTAGTACACTGGAGAAAAGTCTACTCTGAAAACAAGTTTAAAACAACTTAAAATTAGATTTTTTTTGGATTGAAATAAGCAAAAAGATCTTCCAACAAGTGAAAATTGTCTTGACACGATTTCTAAAAATAAGACATTTTATCTTTTTACAAGATAAACGATCTTAAACCTAGCTGCAAAAAATCTCATTCTTAGCAATATTTTACTACAATTGAGCGTGTGATGCTTAAAATTAGTATACATCCCTAAAACTTTTACTCATTTTTAGTTCTACAGATGTTTCAGATGTTTCTCCAACCCGTTATCAAATTTAACCAACAAACGTAATAACATACATGTCTTGTCAAAACATTCAAAAATTTTCTGTAATGTCAAAAAATGAAAGGTATTCTTTAACTTCAACACATTTATTTTATCACAATGGTTTCAGGAGCAATGCAACAACTACTACTCCCAATTACAACTGTAGTTAACACTTGATTATATTTTTAAAAAATAATATAAAACACCCTCAACAAAATAAAAACTATTTTTGCTATGAAAAATGGAGAGTATACTACTGGGCACCATGAAAAATGAGGGAGCCACTACAACTTCAAATGTTTAAACATAAAATGTCTTTGGGAAATGTGATGGGCACATCTCCTACCGTGAGCAGGCAGTTGGACGAACACACAATCAGAATTGGACAGGAGAGGGAGAGTTTTCCTGGGGGCTTTGAGGTCCTGTTTTTCCTGAAACACAAAGACATATTTCTGTTGGCATGATGAATCATATTTTAAGATTGTGGAATATAAGCCAGATAAATAAATAAAATAAAGAAGAGAACCTGTAAAACTATCATGTTAAATATGACGCGGTTGAAAATTTGGGTGCACTAACTGTGCTGGTGAACCAAAAAAAAGTTTAGAAACACCAGTGCAATCAGTGCAAGAAGTTAATGTAGAACCATGGAAAAAAATGTATCAATTAAAAAAATGATTTTGAGTAAGATATTTCCAGCAACCTGCAAAGATTTTGTTTCTTTCCACCTTGAAAACTTTAATATCCAAATACTATGTTAGGTTTATTCTTTAAAAAATAATAACACCAATTTCTCATTAACATTCAAATAATGTATTATTGTAATTAAAAAGATAAATTAATCTACATTTCTGGAAATGTTTGAATTATCAGAATAATCCAGGTGTCAAAATGAAGCTTAAAAAACATGAATCTGAAAATGTGCTTATACAGTATAACCAAATTTGACTTAATCCTCTGTTTGATTAGATGGGTTACATACGGTCATGCTAATCACATGAAGTTGCAAAAGTAGTACAAAGATGCACACCACCAAAATAAAGTAGGACAAACTCACTCTTAGAACTGGACAGGAGAGGGAGAGCTTCCTGGGGGCTTTGGGGTGGGGGCTTGTTTTTCCTGAAACACATAAGACATCTTTCTGTTGGCATGATGAATCATAATGTTAATACAGTATTAAGATTGTGGAAGATAAACAAAACAAAAACAAGACAAAATAAATACAAAACTAAATTCACCAAACTCCTTGTCAGTAGTGCCTGAGTCGGTGTGCTGGTAGTCTCATCTGTAGACTGGTCCAGAATGATTGTTGAGTCGCTCGAAATGGCCTCATCTGTGCTCATCAAGACGGCGTCTCTTTGAAGAGCTGCAAAGATGAGCCAATTAATCAATTCCAACAAATGCTGGCCAACATCATATGTTATTAAGTCTACTAAAGCTATGACATATTTATTATTGAGGAAATGAATCGTTAGTTGCAGCTTTACCACTTTGATTGTCTCCCACTCAAGAGATGTTTTTTAGGGGACCTCACATTCTGCAATCTTTGGTTTAGTTGCGCAAACACAGTGACCTTAAGAACACATTACCGGTAATTACATTTTTTTAAATCCTCAATAAAAATGTGCAAAATAAAAAAACTTTGGTCATTAACTGGATGCATTTCACTTACCCATGAATTCGACCTTGGTCCTGTAGCATGGGGTAATACAGCTATCCTTTTAGCCATTGCTGTGATTTCAGGTTTTGGTAGGTATCTGTGTTATACAATAAAGAAAACTTAATAATAATACCATTAAACTAGGCATTGAGCACACATTGCACAAAGTACTAGCTTTTTCTTAATTGCACTGGCTACAACAAAGCATTTTTTTAACATTAATATTGTTTTAAACCAGTAAAATTGTTTACAGGTAGTTTATAAATTTTGAAAATTTAGAAGTTTCTTAGATATCTGAAATTTCAGTTCAATCAAATTTAGATTCACATCTGCAGCTAACAACTGAACACATTTTTTGTTGCTGTCTCAAAGTAGCTGTACATGAATGGATGGGAGACATGCATTTAGAGACAAGCCAGCAATAACAATTATATGCATTATTGATTTTAAAATTGTATTGTTATTCAGTTTTCATACTATTAACTGAGATATGTATTAATGTTCACAGCAACAGCAAATCATAAAAGAGTAGGGTTCTCTCCATTGTATTATTGCAATATTTTTAATAATTTATTGCCAAGTGTAGCGGAATTCAGTTTTTTTCCTTTGCGCCGGTGGAGAATGTGCAGTTAGCATTTAGCAACATGTCCAGTTAGCATTTAGCAACATAGCATTTTCCTACAGCGGCTATCGCCTGCGCTCGCACACACACGTCACTAAAGACGTAAAAACTTTTATTTAATATTGGTATGATCATTACAACAACTTTTGCCCATGTCTCAGTCTACATTATAAACAACTTTGTATAAATACGTTACCTCTTAACGTCGACACAACCGCGTCATAGCCATGAGGTTCAAAAGATTTACCTGACTAAATAAAGGTTGAATGAATGAATAGCTCATCCACGCTGTTAGCTGTTCCTAGCTAGCGCTGTTCGGCGCTAGCTCGCGCCGCTACTTTTTATTTCACGTCAGCTGCAACGTTGAGCAACGTTGAGCTATAAAAACACGATTAAACATCGATAAGAATGTGTAATGCGCATTACAACGACAGAAACTCTGTACAAATAACTTTATCGTACTTGAGAAAAGGTAAGAGAGCTTACCTAAAAGCCACCGTCGCAAGTTTTACTAAAAGTCCAAGACTGCGCATGCGTACTGTCTGCGCCGCACGCAGCTGAGAGAGAAGCCTTCTTCTTCTTCTTCTTCTGTGAGGTTTTACGGCAGCTTACATCCTTCCGGTGTATTACCGCCATCTAATGGTACCATCCCTAAACTACTTCAATTCTTCTGTTGACTCTTGTTCTACTAAAAAGAAACTGTCCAGATGACCTGATTGAGAATTATTGGATTTGATACCTGGATTATTGAGCATGAACTTTTTTGTCTTGTTCTTTTTGTTCACATTCTTAAAATTGTAACTGTATCTGTATTGAAATAATAATAAAATAAAAAATAAAATAAAAAATAAAAAGCCTGTTGATGTCAAGTAAAACAAAGTATTTACGTCCACCTTTACTAGATCCCATTCCAAAACGCTCTTCAAACTGATAGGGCATGTGACTTATTTTTTCATTTGGTCAAGTAGAGTTTTCCTTTCATCCGAATATTTAAAACATTCCAAAATGAAGTGCTGCACTGACTCTGTATCCTGGCAAAAGTCACAACGTCCACTATTGTGTTTCCCTATAATAAACAAAGTACTGTTCAGCTTCATATGACCTATTCTTAATCTTGTTAACATTGATTCCTCCCTCAGAGAGCCCATACCCAGAAATCCCTTTTTTACTATTTTTTCCCCTTGTCTCAAACGTAGAAAAATATGTTTATGGTAAATGAAGCTTATTTATATAGCGTTTTCCAGCCCCCTATGAGGGGCCCCAAAGCGCTTTACAATACCAACCATCCACCCATTCATACACACATTCATACACACATTCATACACTGGTAGCGGCAGACCAATGCAAGGCGCCATCCAGTCCTACCGGGAGCAACTCGGGGTTAAGTGTCTTGCCCGGGGACGCAAGGACACATGGTGTGGGGAACCAGTATTCGAACCTCCAACCTTCTGATCGGGGGACGACTGCCATTACCACTACGCCACGGCCGCCCCACGGCCGTTTAATCTGTCCTAACCACATATTATTTCATTAAAATCAATTATATGTTAAATTATATGTTAAAATAAATATGTGAAATGAACCTGCATTATTTGTCTATTTAATATAAACTGCACAGTAGGTATGTTTATGTAGTATTCAGCCTTGGAAAAAAATACAATGTAGAAAATGTTAATGAACTATTGGTTTAAAGAAATTGTAATAGGACAATGGAGTCTGTTCAAAGTTAAACAGAACCTGTATAAAAAATAGAATGTTTAATACTTTGAGTGGGCATGCTGATCAAAGAAGCAGATTTGTCTTAATTCAAGTTAGTTTGTTATCTTGAAACAAGATTTTTCACGTTTTACAAACCTCACGACAACTGCAAATGTTTATGAAATGTCAGAAAAGCTTGTTTCAAATAAGAAATGACTCAAAACAAGATATTTTCAAGACTTTTTGCCTTATCAAGATTTTCAAGATGCATTGTCTCAAAACAAGTTGTTATGTCTTACTTAGAAATATGGTTTTGACTTATATTAAGTGTGATAAGAGGTTTTGACTTGAAATTAGAAAATTATACTTGGTAAGATTTTACGTTTTTGCAGTGTATTAACATGAGAATATGGGATGGATGTGCTAGAACACTGAGGAGGTTGCATATTAGGACAGGTCTGACTACTGGGTGTAACAGCTTCTCCAGTCACAAATGAGTCACCCAATGAAAATGGAACAGGGGTGTTAAAGAACCCCCTACCTCTACCAATATAGAGTGGAGTCACGTTTGATTGTCCAAAATTACTGGAACTCATTTTGACAAAAGTCCAAGAGCATTCAAAAAATAAAATCCTAACACAAGGATTTATAAACACACTCTGATGCACTACTTAGACTATTGTTGAGAACCCAGGTGGTAGAGTGAAGCTCCAGCGACGTGAGGATCAGAAGTCACCAGCCCGGTCCGATGTGGTTCTCGACGAGTCACGGCACCAATGTGACCTATGTGGATCTGGTGGCTTCTCTCGGTGTTAATGAAGACAAGGAGCTGCTCAAGTTGGCATCAGTTGTTTCTTTATTTCTCCATCTGTATTTCACACAATGGGCATCGAGATAAGGTCAGTCTCTGGCATAAACAAGCTCCTCATCAGTGATCCTCATGGCTCTGAGGATTACCCATAATTACAGTAACCACAGTAAAATAATTGAAAACTACAGTGATCGTATAGTGGATTTTGTTTACAACAAAGGAACAACCAGTGAGTGTCCGTTTCAAATAAAGTAAAGCAATTAACTAAAATACCCTGAAAAATAAAATAAAATGCTGACATTTTATTTACTGGATGCCATTTTTATATTTTAGTTTACATAACCTTGCATTTTAGAACAATGCAAAAACAAATGAAATGTATCTTTATATAAAACTCTGTTTATATAAAACTCAGCCTTATGTTAACCATCTGCTACAAGAGATTTAGTAAAACATACCTGTATTTCACACAATGGGCATCGAGATAAGGTCAGTCTCTGGCTAAACAAGCTCCTGCAAGGAGTAGCCATAATGTTACCACATGGGGGAATTCCCACCACACTTTCTCACAAACTAAACATTCTTAAACAAGACAAAAACAATATAATAGCTGATCTAGCGTGACCTAGATTAAGCATATTTCAATACAGTAATGTGCAAAAACTAAGACCATAAACATATTCTATAAAATGCATAAATAATATTTCTTTATCACATAGTAGAGACACGTTACCTCATCAGTGATCCTCATGGCTCTGAGGATTACCCATAATGCCCTGCTCTTTTTAAGGTGAATGCAATCAAACGTTTTACCAGCAGATGGTGCAGTTTTAGCAGGATTTAACCAGAACCATTTTAACTATGTTACGCTTAATAATAATAATAATAATGAATTCAATTTATAATGCACTTTTCATTAATAAAAATCTCAAAGTGCTTGGTAAAATACAGTACTGTACGTATAAGGTGCAGTTTGTACGTATGTTCCGACTTACGTGGAAATTCGGGTTACGACGGAGCGTAGGAACGGAACTCGGTCGTAAGTCGAGGACTACCTGTATACTGAAACACAGAAGGACTCGCAGGTGAGTGAGTTATTCACAATATTTGGGATGGCTGTGGCTGAGTGGTTAGAGCAGTCACCCTCCAATGTGAGAGTTGGAGGTTCGATTCTGCTAGCAGTCACATGCTGAAGTGTCCCTGACCAAGACACTGAACTCCTCATTTCCTCCGATGTGTGTCCCATGAATGTCTTAATGTGATAAAGCTCTGACTAGTCTTTGCACAGATCTAGTAGAGAGCTGTATGAATGGGTAAATGAGGCACAGATTGTTGTAAAGAGCTTTGACATAAAGGAAACAACAAGGTTAGTAGGTCTTTTACCCTTAGGAATCTCATACCGGGTTACTGGTGACCATATCGGTACTGGACCATAAGCTAGTGAACGTTCCAGCGTTGACGTCTGGTTGGACTCATGTATATTTATGTGCAGGAGGACCCTCATCAGTGGTGTAACATGTCTGAGTGGGTGGAGGGAGAAAGGTGACGCCTGCTCCTCACTTACACTTTTATTATTGTTCATTAAAGCAGCTCGTCATTTAATGAACCACAACAACTTCATTAAAATATTCACCCTTTAGTAATCAAACACTGAAGTAGAATCTGGTAACTCCAGGGAGTTCTATTCATCCAATGAGGAGTCCAGATTTATCTTTGAAGATTTATTACAAAAATAATTGATCAAACAGAATTAAAGAATCGTCAACAATAATAAACAAACTGAACAACACAAATGATAAAAGGATAATAATTTGGAGAAAAACTAGTTTTGAAAATAATAAAGACCAATATAAACTATAATTAATCCGTCAATCATTCATTTTCTTTTATCTAAGGCAAAATTAACTCTTTGAGCAGGTTATTATTTTGGTTTTTATACACATGCAACTTTAGTCAAAGTTTAACTACAGGTAGTCCTTGACTTAAGATGGTCTCCAGTTACGACGTTTCGCGGTTACGACGCATCTCCCATTTAAAAAAAAAAAAATATATATATATTTTTTTGTTGAAAATTTTATTTTGAAAAGCCGAGTTCTGGTTTTACTTCCGGTTTGATGTCAGAAACAGCAGAGGAGCAAAGACCTGACATGCTAACAGACCTTACTGTAAACGCTCTGGACCGCACAAAGCAGTGGAAAAGTACAGGCAGCTCTTGGAGGAGCAACAAGCTAACATGCTAACAGACGGTGAAGGCTTCACCAGCTCCCAGTAGGAAAGTAACTCTTTTTCCCTTCATTATGTCTCCAAATGTATGTGTTTTTTGATAATTATGTAGGGTACTATGTTAGGATAGGCTAAGTGCTTGGTAAAATACAGTACTGTACATATAAGGTACAGTTTGTCAGAGTCAGAGTCAGAGAGTCTTTATTGTCATTTGCACCGCATGTGGTACATGAGATGAAAACGAGATTATGTACACGAGGTCCCAGTTACATCCAACAACAAATGAAAGAGAAAAACAGTAATAACATCGAGAACTAACTAAGAAAAACATCAACTAGTAATACACTAAGCCTAATATAGTGGAATAAACAGCAGCACGAACATGAGTTTGTATGAGCAGATGGTCACAGATGAACACAGATGAACACAGCAACAAGAAAACAGATCAGCATCACCATGATGTGATATTTTGCAGTGTTTATTTTAATTTTATTTTTATTTATTCATGAGTCTAACAGCCTCAGGGTAGAAGCTGTTCCTCAGTCTAGTGGTTCTACACTTGATGCTCCTCAACCTCCGTCCTGAGGGGAGTGGGGCAAAGAGTGAGTGTGCTGGATGAGTGAGGTCTTTCATGATACAGGTGGCTCTTTTCCTGCATCTAGAGGTGTAAATGTCTGTGATGGTGGGGAGACTGACTCCAACAGACTTCTGTGCAGCCTTCACCACTCTCTGCAGAGCTTTTCTTTCTTCAACTGTGCAGCCTCCATGCCACACGTTGATGCTGGAGCACAGGATGCTCTCCACTGCACACCTGTAGAACGAGGTGAGAACTGGGCTGCTCAGACCAGCTCGTCTCAGCCGTCTGAGGAAGTAGAGTCTCTGATGACCTTTCTTGATCAGGCTGGTGGTGTTGTTGCTCCAGCTGAGGTTATCATTCATGTGTACACCCAAGTATTTGTAGCTGGAGACCACTTCCACTGCAGACCCACCTATTATCAGTGGGGCATGGGTGTGTTTGTTCCTTCTGAAGTCCACAATCATCTCCTTTGTCTTCTTCACATTCATGTGAAGATTGTTCTCTTTGCACCAGCTCTCCAGGTGTTCCACCTCCTGTCTGTAGCTGGACTCATCATTGTTTGTGATGCATCCCACCACCGCTGTATCATCTGCAAACTTAACAATATGACAGCCTGGAAGTGTGGCTGTACAATCATATGTGAGCAGAGTGAACAGAAGGGGGCTCAGCACACATCCCTGAGGAGAGCCAGTGCTGAGGGTTATGGTGGAGGAGGAGAAGTTGTGGATCTTCACGGACTGTGGTCTGTCTGTTAAGAAGTCTAGTACCCAGTTACAAATAGAGGGGCTTAGTCCAAGTGTAGATAGTTTGTCTATCAGAGTTTGGGGGATCATGGTG
>JBBPBX010027630.1:10590-22739 GCA_038048925.1 Garcialebias charrua
ACATGTTTAACTATGACCATGGTTGTGGTTAAACAGGTTAAGGTTAAACAACACGTTTAACTATGACCATGGTGAAGGTTCAACAGGTTATGGTTAAACAACACGTTTAACTATGACCATGGTGAAGGTTCAACAACATGTTTAACTATGACCATGGTTAAGGTTAAACAGGTTATGGTTAAACAACACGTTTAACTATGACCATGGTGAAGGTTCAACAGGTTATGGTTAAACAGCATGCTTAACTATGACCATGGTGAAGGTTCAACAACATGTTTAACTATGACCATGGTTATGGTTAAACAGGTTATGGTTAAACAGCATGCTTAACTATGACCATGGTTAAGGTTAAAAAGGTTATGGTTAAACAACATGTTTAACTATGACCATGGTTAAGGTTAAACAGTTATGGTTAAAAACATGTTTAACTATGACCATGGTTAAGGTTAAACAGGTTATGGTTAAACAACACGTTTAACTATGACCATGGTGAAGGTTCAACAACATGCTTAACTATGACCATGGTTAAGGTTAAACAGGTTATGGTTAAACAACACATTTAACTATGACCATGGTGAAGGTTCAACAACATGCTTAACTATGACCATGGTTAAGGTTAAACAGGTTATGGTTAAACAACACGTTTAACTATGACCATGGTGAAGGTTCAATAGGTTATGGTTAAACAACATGTTTAACTATGACCATGGTTGTGGTTAAACAGGTTATGGTTAAACAACATGTTTAACTATGACCATGGTGAAGGTTCAACAACATGTTTAACTATGACCATGGTTAAGGTTCAACAACATGTTTAACTATGACCATGGTTAAGGTTAAACAGGTTATGGTTAAACAACACGTTTAACTATGACCATGGTGAAGGTTCAACAGGTTATGGTTAAACAGCATGCTTAACTATGACCATGGTGAAGGTTCAACAACATGTTTAACTATGACCATGGTTATGGTTAAACAGGTTATGGTTAAACAGCATGCTTAACTATGACCATGGTTAAGGTTAAAAAGGTTATGGTTAAACAGCATGTTTAACTATGACCATGGTTAAGGCTAAACAGGTTATGGTAAACAGCATGTTTAACTATGACCATGGTTAAGGTTAAACAGGTTATGGTTAAACAACACGTTTAACTATGACCATGGTGAAGGTTCAACAACATGCTTAACTATGACCATGGTTAAGGTTAAACAGGTTATGGTTAAACAACACGTTTAACTATGACCATGGTGAAGGTTCAACAGGTTATGGTTAAACAACATGTTTAACTATGACCATGGTTAAGGTTAAACAGGTTATGGTTAAACAACACGTTTAACTATGACCATGGTGAAGGTTCAACAACATGTTTAACTATGACCATGGTTATGGTTAAACAGGTTATGGTTAAACAGCATGCTTAACTATGACCATGGTTAAGGTTAAACAGGTTATGGTTAAACAGCATGTTTAACTATGACCATGGTTAAGGCTAAACAGGTTATGGTAAACAGCATGTTTAACTATGACCATGGTTAAGGTTAAACAGGTTACAGTATGGTTAAACGGCATGTTTAACTATGGTTAAGGTTAAACAGGTTATGGTAAACAGCATGTTTAACTATGACCATGGTTAAGGTTAAACAGGTTATTGTAAACAGCATGTTTAACTATGACCATGGTTAAGGTTAAACAAGTTAAGGTTAAACAGGTTATGTTTAAACAGCATGGTGACCATGGGGTTGCTGAAGAGTGAGTCAGATCTTAAAAAGTGAATCAACAGTTTATGGGTTCATCTCGACTGGACATCTTTTAATAAATAAAGCAGAACCTTCAAAGCCACAGATGGATGGTGTAAACTCACAAAGGCAGCTTGTACCTCTTTGGTCAGCAAGTTGGACCCATTTAGGGGTTGGTCGAGTCCAGAACCTCCGGCAGAACCTCCTGCTGTCGGAGTCTCCTCCGCTCCTTCTTCCTCCTCTGCTCTCTGACGTCAAGAAATCCTCGTTAAACTTTCTTCCTCTCGCAGAGCTCCTCCTCTTCCTCAGCCCGCCGCACCTTCTCTCGTGCTTCAACTTGTCTGTCACGCGCGACCTGCGGGACACCGGTTCAGAGTGGGCGGAGCTTGCTTGCTTTATCCTATCTCACCTGCTGATTCTCAACCACAGTTTAAGACATCTTAATGGTTGGTCTGTATGTTAGCAAAATATCTCATGAACTACAGGACAGTTAACATTAGGGTTAGCCCAAGTGAAAATAACCACAGTTGACACAAAAAACAGCTCATTTTTTAGAGACATTGAGCTAAACATTGGTGTAGTAGCTGATCATCATCCACAACAAAGTCTGAGTGCTAATAAATGGTAAATGGAGATTAGCGCTTTCCAGCCCCCATGAGCCCAAAGCGCTTTACAGTACCAGCCATCCACCCATTCATACACACATTCATACACCATAGCGCCTTCCATGCAAGGCGCCATCCAGTCCTACCGGGAGCAACTCGGGGTTAAGTGTCTTGCCTAGGGACACAACGAGGTATGCAGTGACCGGGGATCGAACCTGGGACCTTCCCGGCTGCCCTGCCTCTACACCATCTCGGTAATAAAGCTCATAATATCCATGACTCATAACATTTAATTTGTTTGACCAGACTCCTTAAAACAGCTTTGTCATTTGTCAAAGTATGATAGGTAACCGGACACAATCGGCAAGGAGTTCAATGTCCTTCACCTGGACATGGGTTACCAGAGCCTCGCCCTGGAACAAGTGCGAGCGTGGAGACTAGGACTTCACCCACAGGACCAGTCAGGCTCAGCTTGGATCAGTTCATTCATTCATTCAACCTTTATTTATACAGGCTAGCCTCGTTGAGTCACGGGGACTCATTTACAAGAGGGACCTGTCTCACTCACACCAAACAACCATCCACTCTCACACTCACACCTAGGGTCAATTTAGAGTCACCAATCAGCCTAACAAGCATGTTTTTTGGTCTGTGGGAGGAAACCGGAGTACCCGGAGGAAACCCACGCATGCACGGGGAGAACATGCAAACTCCACCCAGAAAGGCCCCGGACCGGGATTTGAACCGGCAACCTTCTCGCTGAGAGGCAGCAGCTCTACCAGTTGTGCCACCGGGTTTGCCACCGGGTTACATGGGTTTGTCTTCCTGTGGGCCCACTACCTGTAGGAGAGGCCATAGCAGCTCTCCAGGAGAGACTCGGAGCCGCTGCTCTTCCACATCCAGAGGAACCAGTTGAGATGGTTAAGAATTATCCCTGGGTGCCCACCAAAGGAGGTGCTATGGGCATGTCTGACTGGGAGACGACCCCGGGAAAGACCCAGAAGAGGTGGCCATGGAAAGAGATGTCTGGATCTCCCTGCTCAAGATACTGCCCTCTGGACCTGAATCCAGAACCAGATGATGGATGGAAAAACTCTAAAAAATAAAAATAAAGATGCATGGTTTCCTTCAATTCCATCACAAATAATTCAAAATACAAAAGTAAACTATATTGCATTAAAAAAAAACTTCACAGTCAATCATATTGCATTTGTCCATGTTTCAAATGTGCATGGATGGATTTTGTTTAAAAGATTTGTTTGGTAAATCTTTTAAACAAAATCCATCTCCATCATCTTTACCCGCTTTATTGGGTCCTGGAGTTCACTGGTGCCATATCCAGCACTGTGCGAGAGGCGGGGGGACACCCCGGACAAGTCGGCTGTGGCGTAGTGGTAATGGCAGTCGTCCCCCGATTGGAAGGTTGGCGGTTCGAATCCCGGTTCCCCACACCATGTGTCGTTGTGTCCTTGGGCAAGACACTTAACCCTGAGTTGCTCCTGGTAGGACTGGAAAGCACCTTGCATGGTAGTCTGCCGCTACCGGTGTATGAATGTGTGTAGCACTTTGAGATTTTCACTAATGAAAAGTGTGTTATAAATTGAATTCATTATTATTATTATTAAGTCTCAAGTCCATCACAAATAATTCAAAATACAAAAGTAAACTATATTGCATAAACATTTAACTAAGAAAACAAAAACTTCACAGTCTTAATCATATTGCATTCATCCGTATTTCAAATATGTATGGAGGGATTTTGTTTAAAATATTTATTAAATATATTTGGTAAATATTTTAAAGAAAATCCATCCATCCATCATTGATTATCTTTATCTTTACCCGCTTTTTTCTTATTAGATCGCAGGTGCCCATATCCAGCAGTAACTGTTCGAGAGGCGGGGGACACTCTGGACAGGTCTCAGGTTTATCACAGAATACAAAAGTAAACCGAGTCAAACAGGTCAAACATTTAACTCAAAATAAAATACAGATTTCACAGTTATTGTTTTTATAACCATATTGCTAACGTTTGCTACATTTTCAAAACAAACTAAATGTGAAATGTACAGACTTCCTTGACTTCTCTAAATGGTTTTCAGAATCTGTTTGAATCCTGGCAAAAACCAATGCAGATTTGTTCCTGTCTTTGATTTTATACGTCTACCTTATAATGTTTTGCTAGTTTTTTGATACTTTGTTAAAAAAAAAAAGTATTTCTCTCTTTTGTTTTTTTCTCTCTTTTGTTTTCTATTGTTTATTGTTTAAGGAAATTCTACCATTGCTGTTCATTGTTCTTTAGTTTTAGCAGGTCGCTTTCGTAAATGAGCCATGAGGCTCAATAAGATTTACCTGACTAAATAAAGGTTGAATGAATGAAAAAATCATGTTGCATTTGGTTAATTTTTAAAACAAAATCTGAAACAAAATCTCTAAACTTGTGCATGTCTGTATAAAAACACTTCAGAACTGTAATTTGTAAACCATCTACCGTAAATGGTATTATATAGAACTCTTTTTAATCAGTAATGACTATATTCTTTTGCAGAAAAATGAGCTGATCAACATGGTCAGAGTGCTGCACTGTGCAGTCACAATGTCTCCTGCTGTAGAGAACACTTGTTCTGCAGCGACGCTGGTGCCAGGGATGCATAGGTAGTGTTTAGGAAACTCTCCCTCATGAAATCTCCACCACTGGAGAGGGTCTGCTGGGAGAGTCAGTGGAGGGACTTCCAGGTACTTCTTCAGCTCTTCTTCAGCTGTGGTTCTGATGGATTTAGTGGGCACACTGACCTGGTGAAATGTCTTTCCTAAAAGATGAACCAGTGCTGACTTTCTTTTTGGAGGGGGACCTTCATCTTGGCTTGGTGCTGGACCCTGGCTGTGTGTGTCATCTGGCCTCTCTTCAACAACAAACAACAACAAACAAAAAACAGGGCTGATTTAGAGTGCAACACCGCATGAATTTTTCAAAAACAATTTGGAGTTAGAACAAAAAGTTGGCATATGTCTATTGACGTAAAATTTTCACCTATTTTTGCCAGACCTACTCCGAGCAATATTGCAGCCGTGACTGGTTCTGAATACAGTACTGTACTGTGGTTAAGCTAGCCGTCTCGTTGAAAATAGTAAAGCCAGACGGTACTCAACTTTGACTTGGCGTCTTTACAGGAGACAACCGCTCTCCCCCTAGCACTGCCTACTACTGCAATTACTTTTCAAAAAGGGACATATTTAATACTTTTTTTACCCGTTTCCTCTCGTACTTCAGAGGGTTCAAAATGCAGCTGCACGACTCTTAACAGGTACACGAAAATTTGATCACATTTCCCCTGTTTTGGCATCTTTGCACTGGTTACCGGTGCGTTACAGGATTCATTTTAAAATACTTTTATTTACTTTTAAAGCTCTAAATGGCCATGCCCCTCCATACCTGTCAGAGCTGCTGCATTACTACACACCCTCTCGTTCGCTCAGGTCAGCTGACCAGTTGCTTCTGAGGGTACCGAGGACAAAGCGCAAGCTTAGAGGGGACCGTGCTTTCTCTGTGGTAGCTCCTAAGCTCTGGAATGACCTCCCATTAGACATAAGACAGGCCTCTTCACTTGCTGTTTTTAAGTCTCTTCTTAAAACCCATCTTTTTTCTTTGGCTTTTGGTACAATCTGAGATGTTTTAACTTTGTTTTATTGTATTCATAATTTATTATTTTAGTACTGTTTTTAGTCCCTTCCATTTTATGATTGTATTGTATTTTGTGATTGTGTGTACAGCACTTTGGTCCTGTTGGGTGCAAAAAGTGCTCTATAAATAAAGTTGGTATGGTATGGTATGGTACTACTGTACTGTGTTCAGTCTTCTTTTCATTTCATTTCTCACTTCCCGCCGCCACTCAGTCAGAACTCAGTTGTAATGCTTCTTCTTCTTCTTGATGAGTTTAATGGAGGTTGGCAATGGCAAAAAACTATAAGTGTGCATTACCGCCACCAACTGGTAAGGAGTGTGGACCACATCTCTACCGGTACATTGTGCTGCATTCAATGTTGTTGAAAAAAAGAGTTTCGCGTTCGTAATGTCCAGCTGGGGTGGCAAACAGGGTGGCAAGGCTCTCTGTTGGGGTGGCAACTGCCACCCCAGTAGATCCGCCCCTGCTCCTAAATATTCCACTGTCAACTGTCAGCTGTATGATATGAAAATGGAAGTGTTTGGGAATGACAGCAACTCAGCCACAAAGTTTAGGCCACGTAAACTGATGGAACGGGGTCAGCAGATGCTGAAGTGCATAGTGCGAAGAGGTTGCCAACTTTCTGCAGAGTCAATCACTACAGACCTCCAAAGTTCATGTGGCCTTCAGATTAGCTCAAGAACAGTGCACAGAGAGCTTCATGGAATGGGTTTCCATGGTCGAGCAGCTGCTTCCAAGCCATACATCACCAGTGCAATGCAAAGTGTTGGATGTAGTGGTGTAAAGCACACCGTCACTGGACTCTAGAGCAGTGGAGGCGTGTTCTCTGGAGTGACGAATCGCGCTTCTCCATCTGGAAATCTGATGGACGAGCCTGGGTTTGGCAGTTATTGTGCCAAATGTAAAGTTTGGTGGAGAGGGATTAAGGTGTGGGGTTGTTTTTCAGGAGCTGGGCTTGGCCCCTTAGTTCCAGTGAAAGGAACTCTGACTGATTCAGCATACCAAGACATTTTGGACAATTCCATGCTCCCAACTTTGTGGGAATGAACTTTTTTGTGGGAACAGTTTGGAACTGGCTCCTTCCTCTTCCAACATGACTGTGCACCAGACCAGTGCACAAAGCAATTAAGGTCCATAAAGACATGGATGGCAGAGTCTGGTGTGGATACTGGCCTGCACAGAGTCCTGACCTCAACCCGAGGTCTAGTAGAACTAGCTAGCTGCTATCTTATCAACTGTCCAGTAGCATTCTGCTGCGGGAGGTTGTTCTCTGTTTTGTCCGTTTCCCATATCCAAGATGTAATGTAGGAACGTAATCCACGGAGTTTGGCCATGCCAGATAAAAAAATGCTGATTACACACTTTGCTGTTTTGTCGGGGTGAAGTCCTGCCGGCGAAGCGCTTGAAGCCATAACTTCCTTTTTAGTCGATTTACTCGACTTTCCTAGAGGGACTTGGTAAAACGAACAAGTCTCACCTTCTTCTTTTACTCGTTTACGTTGCCTCGAACAATTATAAACACAATAAAAGTCATATTTCCCCACCGCGACCGTTGCCAGTGATGAAAACACTCCGACGATAGCCCTAGCTTCCGGTTGATTCTCGAAAAATGCGAGTGCGCATGCGCGATGACGTCAACTGGTAAAAGGTCTATTGAACAACTTTGAGATGAATTAGAGCGGAGACTGAAAGCCAGGCCTTCTCGTCCAACAAAAAGTGTGTGACCTCACAAATGTGCTTCTGGAAGAATGGCCAAAAATCCCCATAAACACATTCCTTAACCTTGTGGACAGTCTTCCCAGAAGAATTGAAGCTGTTCTAGGTGCAAAGGGTGGACCAACCCTATGGGTTAGGAATGGGATGTCACTTAAACTCATGTGAGTCAAGGCAGGTGAGCAAATACTTTTGGCAAGGTACAGTACTGTAGGGGAGACCGGGTATGGTTGTAACATGGGGAGAGTTGTAACACCACCAGTTCCACCAATCAGGGATAAGATAGGAGTCACATGATCATTTCAGTGTTTACCCGCTTCCCCCCAATCCCATATTGTGATTGTCAAGGCTGTAAACAAGCACATGCAGATACTAAGGAGAAAAAACGGATTTTGAGGTAAGAAATAAACTTTTTGACCATGACTATATTTTGTTTAGTACAGTACTGTACTTATACTGTTGCAGATAAAACCATATGACTTACATTAGATGAAAGTGTAATTTCTCAGGCAAAATGTGATGCATTTTCCCATGCTAATTTCAAACCACTATGCTACTACAGCTAACTAAACATGGCTGACAGGGTTGGGGTGGGTTGTAACACATATTTAGGCCGGGGCGGCCGTGGCGTAGTGGTAATGGCAGTCGTCCTCCGATCGGAAGGTTGGCGGTTCGAATCCCGGTTCCCCACACCATGTGTCGTTGTGTCCTTGGGCAAGACACTTAACCCCGAGTTGCTCCCGGTAGGACTGGAAAGCACCTTGCATGGTAGTCTGCCGCTACCGGTGTATGAATGTGTGTAGCATTCAATGTGTGTAGCGCTTTGAGATTTTCACTAATGAAAAGCGCATTATAAATTGAATTCATTATTATTATTATTATTATTATTATATGGCATTACTGTATATGGCATTATATTATACAGCATATATTGATTCTTTAGTTTGTAGCAGGTCGCTGTAAATGAGTCCACGAGGCTCAATGAGATTTACCTGACTAAATAAAGGTTGAATGAAAATTATATTTAGACATTATAGGCCTACATGTTAAGGAAGTTTGTTCTAGTAGAATAATTTACACACATGCACACACACAAATAGTATACACTGTATTTGAGTTATGGTCAGTCACAGAGAGAGAGAGAGACATTGTTCTTTTAATTCAGTAAACTTCTTTTTGAAGCATATCACATGGTGTGGCCTCTGTTTTTGCTTCTTTTGTCTAATTGTTACAACTTACCCCAGCAGTAGCGGGGTAGGTTGTAACAAAGGACCACCATGTATTTAGCCTGGTTAAAACCAGACCCTTGTCCTTGAAGGACAAGGGTCTGGTTTTAACCAGGCTACCATGTATTTGACATGAACTCATGAGGTCTGTGATATTCTTGCAGAGGTTTGAATTGGTGCCATTTGTAGTAAACATATGTGGGTATTTTGCATAAAAGTTTGAAAACTCTAGTTCAAAAATTCTGTGAGTTAAAGGTGCTGGAGCAAAAAGTGTTACAACCATACCTGGTCTCCCCTATATGAGAAATCAGATAAATGCTGAAAGTAGACTAAATAAGCTCAAATTAACAGAAGCAAGCTAAAAGTAGCATAAAAAGTGGAAAGAAACAAATTAAAATAAAAGCCTGAAATTAGGAGAAAGACATTGAAAAGAGCAGGAAAAAAGTGTAAAAAGCTGAAATGAGAAAAAAGCTGAAATCCGCTGAATTAGAACAGCTGAAATGAAGGTTACTGCTCAAAGGGGTTTGAAGGATGAGAGCTCCATTCATTTTTAATGAAAAAACATCAGAATCAGAATAAACTTTATTATCATTGCACCGAGGTAGCAAGAACATGTACGTACAGTCGTCCGAAAGATGGGCGGAGTGCACGAAGCTGCTACTATGAGAGTGCAGCCATCTTATTCTTATTCAGAATAATATTTTGCTTAAATGAGAAAAGGGACAAAAACATGAGACGGTATATAAAAATAAGATCTCACACCTTGTCCATGACAGGGCATGGTTTGAGGCATTAAAAAACATGGTAGACAAAGCTAAATACATGTATTACAAAAAGCAAAAACTGCACAATGTGCAGGAATGTCCTGAATGAGCCAAATGTTTTGAGATTGAAATGAACAAAAAATGAGGAACGACTTACGTAACGAAACGCGTACGGAAGGAAAATGTTTCTTAATAACGAGAATGATTCAGAAACATTCAAACAACAAACAGACATGTAGGTCAGGGGTCTGCAACCTCTTTAATCAGAGAAATTTCTGCTCCTTCACTCATGAAATAAACCTGCTACAACTGGTAGCCCATGGGCCACTTTGAGTTAATTGGAAGGGGTTTTTCTGACCATTGGGTGTGACTATTTGTTGAAATATTTTACATTCTTGACAAAAAATAATGTAAAGTAAAACTTCTAGTTTCTACCTTTAGATGAAAATGAAAACACTGAACTCTGCAGTGGCCTTTTATGTGAGGAGAAATCCCACTCTGAATAGGTAAAGCAACAACAAAAAAGTGTTGTTCAAACGTTTGCAGAAAACCAATTTATTTTATTTATTTAATCCCAAACTAGTCATTTTTGTTGTTGGTATAAAACCAGAACAATTAAATTTCCTGAAAGCTTCATAGAGCTGCAGATGAGGGACTAAAGAGCCATGCACATGTGTCCCCAGAGCCACAGGTCGCAGACCCCCAAGCTGACAGTTCACTGCATCACTTTTTTATTTAATCTCTCAGCTGCTATCTTGATGGGGAAAAAAAATGAAATAAAACAAAATATTATTTGACTAAGACCCTATGCAATAATTATTTTTATATCGTCAAACGTTTCTTTCAGTCTTTCTGCAAAGCTCACTAAATCTGTTTTTCCCTCAAACTGCTGAAGTGCTTCATTCAACAGCTTATCTTCTGCATTTAGTGGGAGTTCGGAAAAAACCTCATGAGTCAAATGAGTTGTGAAACTATGCAAGCTGTGTTTGTAATCACAAACCTCCTTCCTGCGAGCGGCTCATGTCTTCACGGTCAAGTAAGCTATGAGTTTGCTCTTCTGCTTACGGAGAGAAAAACAAGACAAACAAGCTGTTTGCTGGAAAACTCAAGTGTTAGTGAGCACAAATTTATTTTATTCAACTGCAAAATAAGTCAATCCTTTCAAATACTTAAAAAAAAAGAAATGCCTCAAAACACTCAGAATGGTCTAAAAAAAGCTAAGTCTGGTCCTCTGGACATTCAAAAAGCAAAATAAGCAAAACATGGATTATTGAGCATGCATCAGGGTACTCAGAATGGTGTTTATTAAGAAAAAAGGTTTGTAAGCTCAATCATCCAGTTATACACAAAAGGTTAAACCAGGTCATCTGGACAGTTTTTTTAAGCAACAAGAAACACCGCAAGTGTTTTGAGAAATAAACTAAGACCTGCCATTTCCTGTGAAACTGCTGTGTGAATGTTTACTGCTGATTTATGCATTTCTACACCGATAGTGTGAGTTTAATTGAACATCTGATATTTGCTGAAAGCAGAAAAACAGCTGAAATGTGTAGAAAAGCGGAATAAAACAGAAATGCAGCAGAATGAGCTGAAACAGGCAGAAAGGCTGAATAATTGCAAAAAACATGAAATGAGCTAAAGAAACTGAATTTAGCTGGGAAAAAGGCTGAAAACATCTGAAATGAGCAGTTAAAAGGTTGAAAACAGCTCAAAGGGTTTGAAGGACGTGAAGAGCTTCATTCACTTTCAATGAGAAAAACATGGTCGACAAAGCTAAATATTTCAAATAGTAAAACTTTAACAAACACCAAAAGTCACAGCAGGAATGTCCTGAATGAGCTGAAAGGTTGGAAACATGAGTTGTTGAAAAAGAACAAAAATTGAGCAGCGAGTCAACATGTACAGAAGAAAAACGGATATAAATAACGAGAAAGATTCAGACAATAATCAGAGAAACAAAGGTAGTACTTGGGTCGGTCACTCGGTCTACAACAGGAGCTCAGATTGTGGTCGACTGTGCAGTCATCACCTTGTGGAGAGAAGACACCACACTGGTTAAAAAAGACAACCATTTATTTGTCTGACTGACACTGGGTACACCTCAAACACGCTGCTGTGTTGCATCATGGGAAATCAAATGAAACCAGCTACGACATTAGGAGGAGAGCTGTCGAGCTCCTGAACTCTGGTTCATCTTTGGGTCCAGTTTCCAGATGCCTGAAGGTTCAAACAATTCTGCACGTGTGTAAACACCAAGACAACGTCCTGACAGCTCAGGGAGGAGACGGGTTCTGTGTTCCTGAGATGTTCTGGTGTAAAATGTGTGGCTCAACCCGAAAACTAAAAAAACTGGAGAGAAAAAAAACAAAATTTTATATATATATACATATATGTATATATATATATGTATATATACATATA
>JBBPBX010027631.1:18951-37158 GCA_038048925.1 Garcialebias charrua
TACCGTATTTTCCGGAATATAGGTCGCAGCTTTTTATCATTTTTGCATGCCCTGCGACCTATATTCAGGTGCGACCTATTTATGGCTTTTTATAAAATAAGCTGATTTGTAATCATTTATTAACAAAAATTAAACTGAGACACACTCTTACAATAATGTCAGCTAACAAATATATATTTTTAGGTGTTTATCCTGCTAAAATTATTCATTTATTAAAGAAAAGTTCAGCTCAGACACATATTTGCTATAATTTTTATCAAACAAATAATTGTTTTTAAGTGTTAATCTTCTTAAAAGCCTTGCTGTGCGCTCCTGTGGCAGACATTTGCAGCAGAGCTAAACACGGTCCACATTTTGACGTAGGTGCGACCTATATTCAGGTGCGACCTATATATGGATTTTTCCAATTCTTTGGCAATAATTGGACAATGCGACCTATATTCAGGTGTGACCTACTATCCAGAAAATATGGTATATATATATACAGTATATATATATATACAGTATACACATGTATTTATTTATTTATCTTACAGCCTGAAGCTCTGAAAACAAGCTTCAATGAATGTAAAAATCCTTAAAACAACACATGAAACTTGTCATGTTTGATTTTTAGACTCTGGAACAAACTGTAAGAACGCAGAAGCTGAAGGTGGATGAACTGAAAGCATCCATTGCCTCTCTGACCAAGAAAGCCGCACAGGACAAAGAATCACTCAAGAAAGCGACCCGAGCTCAGAGACAGAGAGCTGAGAGGTTTGAAGCTGCCATCGAAAAATGCCACGCACAACTGAAGGAAAAGGTACAAAGTCGAAATGGTTGTAAATATTGACTGTTTTGATTTCTGTGCACCATCACAGGTCAGAATTGTTGCTTTAAATTTCAGGAGCTTCAGCTGACTAAAGCTCAGTTAGAGAGAAACTCCAGACAGAAGAGTCAGATGACGAATGAAAAAGAGAAACTTGTTGCTCAGATTGACTTCCTGAAAAGGTCCGCCGCTTCTCTGTTCACCAACTTCTCCAACAAACTGGACATGTGTGTGTAGATGTGTGTGAAAGTGTCTTTGTTCTTCTCTGATGAAGTCAAGTTGCAGACTTGACATCGAGGTTGCAGAAGAAGAAAGACGAGTTAGCTTCAGCTAACGAAACGAGGACGCAAAAGGTTGAAAAACTCATCACTGACAATGCAGACCTCACTGTACTCAACGCAGCACTCAAGGTACACAGTATTTCTCTAAATGCACATAAGAGTAGAAGTATATATTAGATTCGGGGAAAATGCACTCACTGAATGTATTCCATTCATGTCTGTGATTGCAGGCGTCTGTGGCTCGACTGGAGCAGCAACTGGATGACGTTGAATCTGCTCTTATCGAGGAGAAAACAGTCTCTCTAGAGAGGAAACACGAAGCTGAACAGTGCCAAAATCAGGTCTGTTGGAAAGAATATTTTAGACAAATATAAGTTTTAAAGTGGAAAAAAATGCTCATTTTTATTTGCAGTTGTATTGTCTAAAATTAGATTAATCATATTTAATTATTATTATCAACTCTTAAAAAAATAAAGACATAAAAACCTGGATGACCCTAAATTTTCTGCTTTTGAACTCAGACAAGACTGAGAATTTTTCCGTCTTTCGCCCACTTTAGATGACATTAATCTGGCCTCCAGTTCAAATGTTGAAAATCTTGGTGTTATTTTTGATCAGGACATGTCTTTTATCCCCCACATTAAAAATGTTACTAGAACTGCCTTCTTCCACCTGCGTAATTTCAATAAAATTAGAAACATCTTATCTAAATATGATGCAGAAAAACTGGTTCGTGCATTTGTCACATATAGACTGGACTATTGTAATGGTTTATGTGTGTCCAAATATACTTCTTTAAAGTCTTCAAATGATCCAAAATGCTGCTGCCAGAGTCTTAACTGGAGTTAGTGGATCATATCTCTCCAGTTTGAGCTTCGCTCCATTGACTCCCTGTCAAATCCAGAATTTAATTCAAAATCTTACTTCTAACCTACAAAGCCCTCAACAACCTAGCTCCATCTTATATTACAGATCTTTTTGTTCCATATTTTCCTAACAGAGCACTTCACTATCAGACTGCAGGTTTATTTTTGGTTCCTAGAGTTTCCAAAAGCAGAATGGGAGGAAGATCTTTCAGTTTTCAGGCTCCTCTGGTGGAACGAAATTCCAGTTTCTCTCTGAGAGGCTGACACATTGTCCAGTTTTAAAACTAGTCTTAAGACTTTCTTTTTTGATAAATCCTATAGTTAGGGTTGGCTTGTTATGCTGCTATAGATTTAGACAACTAGAGGACAAATTGACCTAATTTCCTTAAATAAATTGTTAAAATTGAATAATTTTCATTTGATACTATTTCTATCTTAACATGTGATTCTTGACCTGCCATTGTGTATCTGTTCCTCTCAAACCCAGCCGGTCGAAGCAGATGGTCGCTTGTCCTGAGTCTGGTTCTGTTAAAGGTTTCTTCCTCATGAGGGAGTTTTTCCTTTCCACTGTCGCCTTCATGCTTGCTCAACATGAGAGTTCTGTGATGGAGTTAAATTCAAATCAGTCTGTTCCTCAGATAAATAATGTTAAATTATTATTTTTACATATAAATGTTTCTGTTCAGTGCCCTGAGATGACTTCTGTTGTGACTTGGCGCTATTTGAATAAACTGAACTGAACTCAAGAGCAAAAAGAGGTTTGGGGAATAATCTTATCATTTTAGAAAAGATTATTGGCAAATTATAGTCTACAAGTATCCTTGAGTAATGTTGAGTTTTTTTTTTCCTTCTTGATTATTTATGATCCATTTATTTCTTAAGCTCTTCAAACACTCGTTATGCTTTTCATTCTTAAGCAATTAGAAAACCATAAGTACCTTAGAAAGACGATTCTGATTGTGGTGAATAAATCAGCTCTGTCTCTCCTTTAGTGACGAGCGTAACATTTTATATTTTCTGAGTTCTAAATTCATAAATAACTCTCAGTTTGGATTTTCATCAGCTTTGTAATCTCAGTAATGTTTCTTTTCTGTCTCTAGGTTGCAGAACGTCAGGCAGAGATCGATGGCCTTAGGCTAAAATGTGCAGCTCTCTTAAGAGAAACGGAAAAGACTCGAGATGGGAGGGAGACAGAAGTTCAGCAGGTATCTTCTTCAGCGCTTTTATCGATCTAATGATTTGTTTTCCGCACAGTGTCTGAACTAATGTGTAATTGGTCAAACGTTGAGCAGTAAAACGTGTTGGGTTCATCATAAAAGAAATGGAACATGTTTCATTCATCTAGAACTCCACTGTTGTGAGTAATTCACTTCATACTTTGTCTTTCTCCACCCCAACACACACACTTCACTCCTTGTGCTGCCCTCCTCTGGAGCCCAGGTGAGGCAGGAGCTGCAGCGGCGTGTAGACGACCTTCAGGCGTACCCTGAGTTACTGAGTGCAGCCGAGCAGAAACTCCTCGAGTCCCAGGAAAGCCTGCAGTGCTCGGAGAGGACGTGCTCAGAAAAGTCAGAGTCTGTTCAGCGGCTGCAGCTGAAGGTGTGCAACAGCAGCTGTTGTAGTCAGAGGATGAAAAATGCAAAAGTCGGTTTCTCCCATCTGACCAGTAGGTGGCAGCACAGCCTCTGAGCCTGCTGATGCATTTTGCCTTCTGATCTTAGAAAACTGATTGCAGTGTTTGTGTGTGTGTTCAGTGTGAGTCCCTGTCACCGTGTTTCTTTCAAGTAATTTTCAGCTAATCTCTTCCCACACTGCGTTTCACTGTTTGCACGCACCAAATTTTGATTTAGAGGTTTATACATTTTGTCACTTCAGACCGAGAGCCAAACCAAACAGCTGAGATCATCTGCGGAGATGAAGGAGTCCATCCACGAAGCTAACGTGAAGCTACGCGCAAACGTGAAGTCGCTTCAAAAGTAGGACGGCAGTTTTCATAAGCGTCTTCCTTCCACAGACGTGAGCAGACTCTGTTTAATGTTTGATCCGACCGTGTTCGTAGGAAGATGGACGAGCTGCAGCAGGAGAACCTGGAGCTCGTACGGAAGCTCGCAGCTCAGGAGGAAGCTCTGAGCTACAGCAATCGGCAGCTGGATCAGCGCTCGGCTGAGTGTCAGGCCCTAAACCGGCAGCTGGAGGCAGCTTTATCAGACGTCAGAGAACAGGTGCGCCTGATCACCGGCAACGCATATGAGATTTACTAAAAGAGGCATCTACCATACACGTCGCACCGCCTTATAAGTCGCATCAGTCCAAATAATAAAGTGGTAAAATGCATAAATACCGCGCTTCTCCGTATAAGTCGCATCTATTATGCGTCATCGCTGACAACCCAAAAATGTGGGGCGTTGTTGTGCCAAAAATCGCTTGGCTGCCAAATGGCGGCTGCGGGAGCGTGCACAGGAGGACGTTAACAAGAATTTATCAGGATTAACACTTAAAAACAATTATTTGTTTGCTCTACCTTATAGCAACTTTTCCTTAATAAATGCACTTCAATGGTCAAATTAGCTGCATTTCACCAGGGTGGCGCAGCGAAACAAATCTAATTTCACGGTTGCTCCAAGCAAGCTGGACGAAGGTGGCTTATTATGGCAAGCCGATTTTGTATTTAATAGCCACTTTTACCTATTATATGACAAAACAGCCTGTCATACAACTCTGGTGACATCTAGCGGCTGAAAATGGTAGTGTTCAATATTTCCAGTCATAATGAATGAAAACAGTCATATCTCAGCCAAAAAATGGGTTATAAATATAGGAAGAAATCCATAAATACGTTGCGTATAAGTCGCAGGTCATGCAGACTATGCTAAAAACTGTGACTTATAGGGTGAAAAATATGATAATATGAGAAGTTCCTCCAACCGCACACAGGAAGCGTTCAGTTTAATCCAATCAACACTTTAATACTTGAGCTGTCAAACAGGAATAAGATTTGTCACACACTGTCTGTTGTTTTATTTCATCACGTGTTCAGGTCAGAAAAGTTCAATTTCAGGCCGCTTCCAGAGAAGAAACCTTGCAGACAAAAGTCTTGGAGCTTGAAGCCGAGAAGAGCAGAAGAGAAAGTGAGCTGAGGCTTCTTCACCAGAGCAAGTCAACTGTAAGCCGAGCTTCGTTTAAATACAGAAAACGTACAAGAGTTTGCTTGGGTTAAGTAATTTTTTTTCCAGGAAACAAAATGATCCAATGTGTTATTTTTGACTCGGTATCAGAAGAAATCGTCTGTTTGTCTGTGTTTCAATCTGCAGGCAGAGAAAAAGTTCCAGGTGCGTCTGAAGGACCTGCAGCTCAGCCTGGACCAATCAGAGAGCCACAAACGAAGCATTCAGAACTACGTTGATTTCCTTAAGAACTCTTACAAAACGATGTTTGATGAAGGGCTGCAGACATCGACCTTTGCACCATCGTATGTCCTAAAATGACGACGGTTTGCTTTCATCAACACGTCTATGTTTACCCTGTGATACTTATAAGACTTACTTCAAATAAGTGTGGAAAGATATTTGTGTTCAGGAAAACTGAAATCTATTGTCTCTTTTTTTGTTTTTTTTTACGTGTTTGAACAGTAACTTTCACATCCTGCTGGAGTTTCCATGTTTTGTGAACAGGGCTCAACCGCTGTTTTAACTCAGGTCTACAAGATGCTTTGTGATATATTTAAACGCGTGCGAACGTCTTTGTGCTACATTTATCTGTGTGACAGCTGCACCAGCTTCAACTCTGACGTCACCTGGTGCAAACACATTTCTCCTTTTTCAGTCTGACTTAAGACGTGTTGGACTGAGAGGAAGTGAAACACTGAATTTCTACATTGTTACCTCATCTGTAAAGCATGGTGGTGATAGTGTCATGGTTTGGGGCTGGTTTGCTGCATCTATGACATGACAGGTTACTAATATTGATGAAACGACATGCACTAGCTTATTCTAAAGAAGAGTCAGGGTCTGTCTGTGAGCTAAAAATAGGTCAGACATTCAAGAAAACAGATTAAAATCAATAAAAATACAAAGAAGTGTTTAAAAGAATGATTTGGGAATATCACTTCATTTAACCCCCACAAATAAAAAATATAATAGGACATGAAGGATGTGCGAGAATCTCAGATGTGAAGTTTAATAACGGCGACCAAAAAAAAAAAAAAAAAGAAGCTTGCACTTTGAACAGGAAGTTGACGTTTATCATTGAACTTTTTCAATAATGTGTAAACCCACCACAATATTTTGATCAGTTTGATATTACTGAGCTCTTTTTGTTTACCGTATTTTTCAGACTATAAGGCGCACTTAAAATCCTTTAATTTTCTCATATATTGACAATGAGCCTTATAATCCGGTGTGTCTTATGTATGAAAAATACGGTACCTTTAGGTAAAATTGATGTAAAAACCAAAAGTTTCCAAAAGTTCACAACCCCTTAAACACTTTGGTTTAGTTGAATTAATCTAATCATCATAAATCAACAAAAATCTGCTCTTCCAGAGTTTTAATACTCGTTTTAATTGTCCTTTTATCGCTGATAACAATTCTGTTTTTGCTGTGGTGGTATGATAAATGTGTGTTGTGTTTAATGTGCCGATTCTCAGCTGGAATGAAACGAATCGGGTTACAAATAAATAATAAACTAAATAAATAATTGTTCTTTGGTTTGTATCACCATTCAAAACTGTAATATGTTTATGGCTCACATAAGAAAACTGTAGATCAGGTATGTGTTTACTGCAGCTGGAGGGTTTAAACCCACACTCCATCCTCATCTTCCTCCTGAGAAACCACTGAAAACAGAAGGTTGGCCTCCAGGTCCTGCGAGACCAGCATCACCGTGCGTCTGAGCAGGACCAAACCTCTTGGAGCCACAGCGGCCCATGCAGGAAACTTTAATCAGATTGTGTCTTCACATTTCTGAGCTCTGTGAGACAGAAACTTACATTTTAAGAAGGGTTTGAAAACAAAAATTCAAAGATTGCACAGAAGTAATGATATAAGTCTGAGTGTACCTTTGAGCTGACTGTCGCTGATTTGCTCTAGATCAGGGGTGCCCAAACTTTTTCTCTGAGAGGGCCAAATTTAAAATCTATCAGAGGGCTGTGGGCCAAATGCAATAATATAATACACGAAATGCAAATACTTCTCTAAGTAAAGTCTAATTTATTTATTATAGCTATTTAACCTTCCATTCTGTATAAAAACATTACAGAACAGACTGTGTTGGTGGTGATGGGGTCTGGGGATCCTCCCCCAGAGAATTTTGATTAAAATAGATGCCATTTCCTGCATTCAGGTGTATTTTACAAAGTTTTTTTTTTTTTTAGAGTAGATTAAACAATATGTAAACTCCGTTATTATTGAAATCTCTGACTGCAAAGCGTTCTTAATGCAACACCACTGCACCTCTGCAGGTAAGAGGTGTTCAGGACAAGTTGAGGTTGCTGATTGGTCATTTGCTGACATACCTACTGGATTGATTGACAGGTGGAAGGACTTGTGCAAAAAAAAATCATAGATTTTATTGGCCCGTTTGAAACTGTCGTTGTTTATTCCATATGTATTCAATATTTTGTGAATCTAAGGTTTGAGAACGGTTTCCTTACACAATCCTAATGATGGTTTCTTTATTTTACAGGGGCGCTGCGTTTAAATTTAAAGAAGCTCCAATCACCACTGAAACCAGATCATATTTATAATTTACTTAGTGTGATTTATAAGTGTGCTCCCTCTGTCAAAGGGAAATGTTATTCAGTAGCAGGAAGCTGCCGAAGGATGGTAGACGTAAAAATGTAAATTATTTTAAAAATACCTAAATCATCAACTCTACTGTGTAATCCGTGTATTTTAAATTATGGTCGACTAAGAATAAAGTCAATGGGTGGAATCAATGAGTATAAGCCCACTGATTCTTTAAATGATATTTTATTATAATACTGTAATGAGAACATGGCGGGCCAACTTTGGCCTGCAGGCCCCACTTTGGGCACCCCTGCTGATGGAGTGTGGTGCCACGGGGCTCAGAGCAGGATGAGGTCTGAGGCAAACGCTGGAGTCCAGCAGGCTTTGAAAGGCTTTGATTTTTTTTTTTAGTTTGAAAACAAAGTTTGTGTGGATTTAAAAACTTGTATGACAACTTCATCAAATGGACCAACGTTGCTGATTCGTCAGGAAGAAGAGCTCACCAGGTGAAACTTTATTTTTTTTTCTTCTCCACAGCATCAGCTCTGATGACTGAGGTCCTCTTCAGATGTTTTGTCTTTGTGCTTTCCAGATGTGCATCACTGAAGCAGATGAGCTGCTGTCCCTGTACTTTAACCCGCTTTTGCTTGGCACAGCACAGTTTGGACAGCATGAGCTTGAGAACAAAGTGAGACTCCCGACAGAAGCATCCATGCAGGTGCTCTGGTGAGGCCTCTCTGTTCTGGTTGACCCTCCTGTTGAACTCCCAAGATCTTTCCTCGGTTTCTGCTGTTGAAGAAGAACACGACATTTAGATGTGACTGAAAAAGTGGGAAAGAACATTTATGTTAAAGTCTGAGTAGAGCAAACATGACCTCAGGTAAACCAGATCCTTGCACTCACGTCCCTTTGCAGTGTCACATGGCTGCGGCTGTCCAAACTGGGACTCCAGGGGGAACATGGGTACTCTGTGGGACACGAAGCTGACACTTGAGGTGGGACAATGCATCACTTTTGTTACAGTGACCTGTGCTTCTTGCCAGAACAGGTTTTTTTCTCTCTCACCTAACAGATGATCAGGAGGACAAAGATACTCCACATCCTCGCAAACCTGCTGTCCTGCAGCAAAATGTTTAGAGTCAAGTTATTTCAAGTCCAAAGTGGCTGTCCTGAACTGAGGGGAATGTTTCTCTGATGTCCTGCCATGATCCCAGCTGAAGATCACGACTGAGCCAAGAAACACAGAGGTCAATTCCTCTAACCAACCATGGAAACACATGAATTTTCATATGATGGAGCTGTTGAACCTCAACGAGAAGGTCGCTGGTTCGAATCCTGGCTGGGGGCCTTTGCATATTCTCTCTGTGCATGCGTGGGCTTTCTCCTGGTACTCCAGTTTCCTGCACAGACCAAAAACCTGCATGTTAGACTGATTGATGACTCTGAATTGTTCCTTTGAGTGAGTGTGAATGTGAGTTTGTCTCGTTTGTCTCTGTGTGTCCCTGTGATGGACTGGAGACCTGTCCAGGATGTCCCCCACCCGCGTCTCGCACAGTGACTGCTGGATATGAGCACCAGTGAACACCGCTCTCCGAAAAGGAAGAGGCAGGTAAAGATAATGGATGGATGGATATATATTTGCAAGACAACTGTTTTCTAGTGGGCCAAATAAATGTTTTGTAAATATTTTTTTTTTTTTACTCGTGAACAATTTTTTCATCCGCCAAAAGTGTAGATTCTGTTAGAGGTGTATCATTAAAACATTAAAACATGCATTCATCCACAACTTTTGACAGCTTAACATGAAAATATGTGCAATTTGTTTGTGCAACTTGTTGATTGTGTCAAATTAGAAATCTATGCTGAATGAGAGCAACACAGAGGTCACTTTAATCATTCAACAATGTTCAGTCAGCTCATCTGGACAGCTTCTTTTTTGTGCTGAGACGTTTGGCCCTCTGTCTGGAAGGCTTCAACAGTCATCAGCCCTTCCAGATGAAGGGTGAAACATCTCAGCACACAAAAAACAACAACAACAACAACAACAAAAAACAAGATGAGCTGACTGAACATTGTTGGATTATTGAACTTGGACTTTGGCACTTTAACCATTACTCATCTTGTTCTGTTTTCGTCTTGTTTCAAAGTCAGATCTGGAATTTTATTTAATTTTTTTTACAGATTTGACAGATTGTGAGAATTGTTTTATTGTCATTGTAACATGTACAACAAAATCATCATTTATGCAGTACTAAAAGACCCCCCGCCCCCACCAAATAAAAGCATTAAATAGAGTGAGTATTAAAAGCAATGAAAGATGCACAAGTTAAATAATTAAAAATCTGCACGTTATAGAAATAAAAAATGAAAAAACCTGCAAACACAAGTTCATCCAGCACCTCTCGGGACGTCGGTGTTATAAATTGTCTGACTCAGCGTTTGACTTTCAAAAAGAAGACGATATAGTCTCCTGAAACGTTTGAACCTGAGAAATCGGGTTTTATAATTTAACCGATGACCTTTTGGGGTCAATTTCCCATAGATAGCTAAACATAAAATAAACAAAAGTGGCTTCAACTCAGTTAAATTTACAGATGTTGATCTAAACATTGTTGTGACGGCAGCTGCAAGATACAGATATACAGTAGGAGTTAAAAATTATACAAGATTTAGGTTTAAATTTTGCCATTAACTTTGTCTGTTAGCAAAATATCTCATGAACAACTGAAGATCGTGATGAAATTGTCAGAAAATAATCACTGGATGTACCTTTACAACTACTTGTATTTTGGAGCCTAATACACCTACCTATAGACCTACCTATAGACAAATGACACAAAACTGACAATATAATCAGTTTTATGAATCTTGAGCTAAACTTTGGCGTGGTAGTAGTTGCGAGGCATTCACTTCATTTAATCTGAGTGTATTTTGTGCTAATATAAAACGAACATAGTAACTTGAGTATTTATTCCTGTTGTGAAATATAATTTAAAATGAAATTGTTCAGTTTTAAGAGCCAATGGCGCCCTCTTGTGGACACAACGGGAGCTGCGCTTCACCTGCCTTAAAAAAAAACTTTGTACAAGCGAAAGCGAAAAAAGTCGATACTGTTCGATAATTAAAAACAATAACCGTTTTATTCCCTCCATTTTATCAAGGAATATAAAGAAAACATTAGCTTAAAGTGTAAAAGCGACGACTCCGCGGAGCATTTCTGCGTTTTGACGTAGATTAACCTCGACACGACAATCAGGAAGTCGGCGGCTTTTTAATATAGTTTCCTGTGATTGAGAGTCAAAAGTGTCCGTGGAAAGTGGATTCTCCGACTTTTAACGACGAAATATGACGTGGCACCGCCTTTATTAACGCTCACGGGGCTTTTATTTATGTAGTTTATTTATCTGTTACTCGTTTATAACTTGTTAAAATCATCATTTTCCACCCGGAACACCTGGATTTCTTTATAGTGGGATGGATTCTCCACAGCTCACTGAAGAGGAAATGGCAGAGATTAAAAAAGACGTGAGTAAAATCATTCAGATTTCAGCAGAGACCAGAATAAATCATGTTTTTTGACGAGTTGAGGACAGCTTTACAACATGATTGTAAATTAATCTGAGGCCTAATATAAAATGAGGAAATATGTTACCACACCCTCTACATAAGCCTACAAAGATGTTAGATTTGAACTAAAGCACTGCAGATAGAGGCTCATTTAACCTTTTTTTTGTGTGTGTGTTTAATGTGTCAAATTTGAAAGGAAAATACATTTGTGGTTTGAACACTTATTTATTTTTAGTTTTTTTAAATCAGGTTGAAGTAAAACAAAAAGTTCTGGCAATTTACCAATTGATTAATTTAACAAACGGGGGCCTCAGTAGCATGTGGAAGAACCATACACAGCCACAACAGTGTAGAGCTGTCATTTCTAACCCACACCCAGAGCCCGGCAGTGTTGCCAGGTGAGAAATGTAGGATTATCGTACTAGAGCCCTAAAATTATCGTATTTTGAGGGAAATTATCGTACACCCGTCATAAACAAAATAACAAGTATGCTCTATAGTCACTCTGTTGTTGAATAGCGTCTAACAGGCACTCACAGCTTTGTGGCGTCAGTACTGGTGGGAACCAGAGACAATAATACGTATTAATGTCTGGTGGCAACTAATGAGCCCCTCCTCTTGTTTTGTTTCATGGCGGTTAACCACCACCGAGCTGAAGTGTGGACAGGAGATTTAATTTTATTTATTTTTTTACGAATTCTGTAAAATTAATTTAATAACTCAACTAAATTCTGTCTATTAAGTTTGTATTTTTAAGGAAATAATAACTTGATCTTAAACTTTACTGATTACTAAAAACATCCCTAATTGTAAATTTAATATCCATTTTATTTATTTCTTTTTGGAAATGCTTTCTTCTTGTTTCATACCCTGGACATTCCATAAAGACATGTTGAACCGTTTCAGGGAAATTGCTGGTGCACATGTCACAAAAAAGTCCTGTTGCATGTTTTCCAATTATTTCAAGAGATTTATTAAATAAAGGTTGAATGAATAAATTAAGGCCCGTGTGTCCTGTTCTAATGTGAGTAAGTTCCTGTTTCTTCCTGCTTTCAATTGTACTGTATATCTTACCTTTTTATGAATGTTGTGTAAATGTCTTCCTATATCAGTAATGTCCCAGTTTTCCTGTCATATTTTCTTAATATATTTCTTTATTATCATTTAACGTTCAACTTTATATCTCATTTTCATCACTTCTTCCGACCGGTGTCACACGGCTCCAAGTACATGGCTCTGCTTTTTCTAATTCATGGGGCGGGCGCAGCGGACTATTCAGCCAATCATGGTTGTTGTTCTGCATATACGTCACTCTTATGTCGCATTTAGAAAAGCACGATTGGCTGGAATTTCAAGATGCCTTCAGGGTTCACAAAAAAACTCCGACAGACAGTTGCGACAGGCTGATGGAAACTGATCACAACTACACGTTCACAGAATGGTCAAATTATCGTATTTTTGGCCTTTTTCGGGATTATTGATCGTACATCGTACAGAGGGCAAAATTATCGTACAAATACGATAATTATCGTACACCTGGCAACACTGGAGCCCGGCCCGACCTGGATTAGGGCCGAGCCATAATAATGTGCGGGCTGGGCCAGTGTCTTGCTTTTGATTGCGTTAGTGGACGTGCGCAGCCGACAATCAAATTATATGGCAACATGTCTTGCCATACCATCAGCAGCCGCACGCGGCCGTTTGACCCCGCGCTGATCAGCCTTGAAAGAGTTTTAAAAAATTTAAAAAAGTTCAGTTAAGCTTCAGATGGGACTGCCAGGCCGCGATCCATCAAAGCCCAAATGGACGTTCATTCAACCGCTGCACTCAGCGGACGCGCGTGGCCTACGACCCAAACAGGTGAGATCCCAAAATGTCCGACAGGTCAAAGCAGGGTCCGTGTCTGAATAATGCAGAATGCAGGCAGAAGCAGGGATTTAATGCGCTTTGACGGCCATGAAAGGACAAACACCCCCTCAGCTCCGATCTTCTGGCCCCTTTACTCAGCTGCACGCGTCCGCCGACCGTTAATAACTATATAAGCAATCAAAGCTTAATTAAAAATATTGGTTGGGGTGGGGGGGAGGGTTGGACCTATAATTACTGTTAATTCTTCGGGTCGGGTGGAGTTCGGAAATGATGGCTACAGGCTTGGGTCGGGTCGGGTCTGATTTTTTGGGCCCGAATGCAACTCTCCAACCGTCTGGCACTTCGTCTTTATGCTGCTGGTCTCACTGCTGTGGGATGACTAATTCTTCCACTGGCGTTTGTCACAGTATGGTTGTGTTTAGGCCTGTCGCAATAAACAATAAATCAATTAATCGCATGATAAATGAAAATTATCAACCTCATTTTCATTTATCAGCTTTATCGTTTCTGCTTTGTGTAAAAAATGCTATGCTAAAGAGCTCATACAACACAGAGCATCCACCATTTTGAAAACCGAATAAAGGAAGGAGAGACAGCCCATGTCACATCTAGGGGCCTCCCTCCCATTTTTCTTAAAGAGACACGCTGCTCGCTCCCTCACTATCCGTCCTTTGTGGTAAAAAAAAGGTACTACACGCAAATCAACATTTCTTCTTAAATTTGACAATAATTACTAATTACAGGTAGTCCCTGACTTACGATGGAGTTCCGTTCCTACGTCGCGTCATAACTCGAATTTCATCGTAAGTCGGAAAATACGTCCAAACTGCACCATATATGTACAGTACTGTATATTACCAAACATTTAGCCTATCCTAACACAGTACCCTACATAATTATAAAAAAACATACATTTCAGAGCCGTAATGAAGGGAAAAGAGTGAATAACCTACTGGGAGCTGGTGAAGCCGTTCCTCCGCCTGTTAGCATGTTAGCTCGGTGTTCCTCCAACATCTGATGCTGCCTGTAGTTCGCGCGGTCCAGATTGTTTACAATAAGGCCTGTTAGCATGTTAGCTCCATACATTTGGAGCCATAATGAAGGGAAAAATAGTTAATAACCTACTGGGAACTGGTGAAGCCTTCCTCCGCCTGTTAGCTTGTTGTTCCTCCAAGCTTTGCAGCTGCCTGTAGTTTTCCATTGCTTCACACGGTCCAGAGCTTTACAGTAAGGTCTATTGGCATGTTAGCTCGTCCCTCCTCATCTGTCTGCCGGTCCTAGGTCTGCAGGTCCGGCCCTCTGCCGTCAAGCTACTGCTGTCAAAACCGGAACGAACTCGGAACTCGGCTTTCAAAATAAAATAAAAATTTTTTAAAGGGGAGATGCGTGACGTAACCGCGAAACATCGTGTCGAGGCCGTCGTAAGTCGAGGACTACCTGTATTGTCAAATTTCAAACAATATTATCGTTTATCGCAATAATTTCTGAGACAATTAATCGCCCAACAAATAGTTTTTATCGTGACAGGCCTAGTTGTGTTGGTCACTCAGGAACAAATGTAGCGTCCAGGCCTCTCTTGTAAATGAGTCCTTGGGGTCAATGGGACTAACCTGTTTAAATAGAGGTTGAACAAATGAAAAGGGGAAACACTCACCTTTGCCCTACTTTTTCTCCAGGTGCTGACCAGACTGCGGCACTACCTCTGCGACAAGATCAGAGCCGATCGGCACCTGGACTACCTGCGCTCCCAAAGGATCCTGACGCGAGACGACGCCGAGGAGATCAGCTGCAGGACCACGCAGAGCAAGAGGACCGCGACGATGCTGGACATCCTGGCCGAGAACCCCCGCGGCCTGGACGCCTTGATCGACTCCATCCGAGAGATGCGCTCGCAGAACTTCATCATCGCCAAGATCACGGACGAAGTGCAGAAGGCTAAGAACGAGAAGCTCGAGTCACTCAGAGGTGAGTGTTGATGCAGTGGGTGAGCTCTTCCTTGTGTTTTAATCTTTTTTTTTTTTTTTTTAAATTTCGTACCTTTCTTCGTCCCTCAGCCTCGGGGACCTCCTCGTTCAGCAGCTCCTTCAGCTCCCCGAGCACAACCAGCGACCTCCCCAGCACGTTTTCAAACAACTCCACGCTGCTCTTCCACCCAGACGGAGAACAAAGCCCCTCCACCTCCGACGTCGTGGGCTTGCTCAACGTGCCGTCGCTACAGAAATACGACCAACCGCCGTCTGCGGTCGGCGCCAGCGTCGGGGTCGCCTCCTCCAGCCTCCCGAAGCCGGGAGACCCAGGAGCTCCCCCGCTGCCAGACGAGATCCTGTTGGAATCTCCCTCCAACATGGATGCCATGACGCCGGGGTGCAGCAGCAGCGGAGGGGACTCAAACTTCCACCCACTGAGGTCGCGTTCCACGTCAATTGTGATGTACAAAAGGAATGTGCGTGGATTCAGGTGTACGCACAGTTTGATAAATCTGGATCTTTTTGTGCGTAGACACTTTTCTGGATTTCGACGTACGTCACTTTTCAGTAGGAAATCCACGCAGGTTTTTGATACATGAGGCCCCTGATCAGCTGGACGCCCTGACAACACTCAGTGAGTTTGGTGTCACTCGTCCATTCACGCTATGAATTATGGTTACCTGAAATTTGACCAAAATGGGGTTTCTGGTTCGCCTGCTAAACAGAGGCGTAGAGTCACGAAACTCGCAGGGTGTGGTCGACTTGAGGCCAGGACCTAGCACGTCATTTTTTGTGTCTCCACACCTTTCATCCTAGGATTTATGGGTACTTGTATTTTGGACGAATCTGGGGTGAACCCCGCTTGGTTTAACACCCTAAACGGGGTCCGATCTGAGCGGGGTCGACGCCTACGCTTCCGTCGGAGGTCCGGCAACAACATATCCAAAAATAGTGAGTCTGGACCCAGTAAAAAAAAATGGCTCCTAGAGACCTAAATTTTCATTCAAAGTGCTTCGTGGGTCTTTGCCCCTTAGGAGGATATTTTGGGTGAGTTTTAAGAACAAATTTTATTTCTAAAACCATTGGGTCCGATATGACACCAGATTCTTATTCGGGGTCCCTCCAACGTCCCACACTGCGATTTTGGGGTCTCTACGCCCAACGGATGGGGACATGTGGACAATTGTCCCCTGGTCCAACGAGGCGCTCGTTAACCCCCTAAACGAGGTCGTTCGTGCACCAAACTCACAGGTCCTGTTCTCCGGAACCCCAGGACTACGTTCTGTGAGTTTCGTATCTGATCTGCGTCGTCGCTAGTATTTATGGGTAATTATTCTTCTGCCAAATCGGGGTTTGCTTTACCCACTAAACAAAGTTCTTTTGGCACCAATCTCACAGGTCCTGATTGGCACGACCCCCTGATCGAGTTTTATGAGTTTTGTGTCCCTGTTAAGTTCGGGCTAGGATTTATGGGTAATGTAAATTTTGAATGGGCACAAATGATACATGAGGGGCATGGCCAAGTCTTTATTATGTGTAACGGTCCGTGCCCGTCTCGTGCCTTGTTATGCCCTCGCAATGGGCATGAAAGGTACGTGGGGGCACGACATAAAATTTCACGCTCCGTAACTCCTGATTGATTTGACCGATCGTCACGAAACTCAGAGGGTCTCGTCCCCTCTTATGCAGCTACAAGTGTGCCGAATCAGAACCTTTTAGGTAGTTTCCAAGTCTACTTCTGGTTAGCAACATAGTAAGCGTTAGCAGACAGTTGCGTTTCGTTCAGAGTGTCCGGGAGATGCTCGGGTGCGAGTTTGGTACAAATCTTCCGTTGGAAAGTGCCATAAAAGGTAAAAAACTCTAAAGGTCAATTAGAGGTCACAGGTGGGTGCCCCCGCCCCCAAAACATAGCTCACCAAATCTGGGACCAATCCCTAACATTTTGACCAAAAGTTGTATTTTATCATTTTTGACAGGTTGGTGGCGCTCTAGAGCATCTAGTCGTGAGCTGTGCCCATTCGGTTGACTCTGGGCCCGTTTCGGGGTTGGTGGCGCTAGAGAGCAAAAATGTATTAGGCATGCCCATTAGGAACACTCTATGTCCATTCGTTGGTGCTGTACCACTGACAACAGTTTGGTGGCGCTATGGAGAACTATCCGTGCCCCTTATGGCACTTTAATGCCCATATTTTAGGGTTTTTATCACTTCTGACAGGTTGGTGGCGCTAGAGAGCACTCTTGTATGAGACATGACTGTTCAGGGAGGGTCCGTGCCCGTAGAAGACCATAGGTTGTGTGCAAGCGCCCCCAAAAGCATAGGGCGCGTCGGCGTAAGACGGGCACGAAGCTGTAGGGCACCTACCCTTCACGACATATTGGCCGTTTCCACGTCGTGCCAGAAAAAGTGAGGCCTTATAGGAGTGCAAGTACATTGTCACGCCATAGCGGGCTGCCCCTCAATAAAACGTTATATCCGTGCCCGAAAATCTTGTATTGCCGGTGCTTCGTTTCCCCCGGGAGCCCCGTACTGCAGACCAGAGTGTCCCAAGACATAGCCCCGTGTCCTCACATACTAAAAGCGGTCCGTGAGGTAGTCTAGTATCCAGTGGGACATGTGGTGGTCCATTCCAGACAGCTCTAGCATGTCCCTCAGGAGTCTTGGCTGGATGGTGTTGAATGTTCTGGAGAAATGAAAGAACATGATCCTCACAGTACTTCTAAGTTGCTCCAAGTGGGTCACAGCTTGGTGCTGGAGGTAGATGATGACATCATCCACCCTGATGCCATGCTGGTAGGCAAACTGCAATGGATCCAATGAAGACCTCACCTGGTGGCATCGATGATTGAGGACCAGCCTCTCGAATGTCTTCATCAGATGTGATGTCAGAGCCACCAGCCTACAGCTGCTGTGGCCCTTCGGATGTTTGGTTTTGGGCACAGCTATCATACAGGAGGTCTTTTATAGCTGTGGTACCTTCTCCAGCTTCAGGCTCAGATTGAACATGAATCCCATGATGCCACACAGCTGATCTGCGTAGCACCTCAGGAGCCTGGAGCTGATACCATCTGGACCTGCAACCTTCCGCACCTTGATCTTCCTCAGCTCATTCCTCACCTGGAGTG
>JBBPBX010027632.1:0-26933 GCA_038048925.1 Garcialebias charrua
TATATATATATATTGGTGTGAAGAGGATGGCCGTGAGGTGGGAAGGGAGGCCATCTATAAAGGGGAAAAAAAAATATCCACAAAAAGAAAACATGAGAGCTTGTGCTTCCCATTTTAAAATGAAATGTTGCTACATTAAAATTCATTAATTCACAGTTATGTTTGTTGATGTATTTTGCTTTTTGACTTGTTTATTTTAAAGCTTGACAAAATGATTTCTAGTATGTATCCATATGCATTATACTCTAATTACTTTCAGTAAGTTTTTTTGTCTGTTTTGACTGTTTCTTAGTAGTCAGCACCCTCCTAAAACTCATCTTGTGGATTGGCTTTGTGCTAAAGTGTCACACAGGTCATTTTACTTACAATATTGTAGAAGAAAACACCACACTGTGTGTAAAAAAAGGCTCAAAACAGGTTGCTTCTTCAATAAACCAGTTTCTAGAAGCGCACTTCTAAATGCAACATGGACTTAGCTCAAAATGTGCAGGATGAAGAAAAGGCTTGTTTCTCACATACCTCATGTTTAATTTGACTTAAATATTACTAAGATATTTGCAGAAAACTGAGTGTGCAAATCAATTTAAAAGGATGCTACAGGAAAGACAAATATTTAATTGTGGTTGTTATCTCTTTGGTTATATCATTAAAGTGTATTTAAGACCATAAATCAGTAAAAATAAATGGCATATACAGTATTGCTCAAGCATCCAAACGCAAAGCCCTGCTTCCTGCTGAAGTGGCAGGTCAACATACTGTTTGATGTACAGTCCTGTGAGTTTCCAACTGTGCTAATAATTGAAATAAATTGTTTTTCTGCTAACTGTGATAATATAACAAAAACAACAAAAACTATATATACTGGAAATCCTGTGTCATACATTATGAAAATTCACACAGTGTTTGAGCATTTTAGCTGGCAACATATAAATAAATAAGGCATGTAATGTGATCTGTGATTAAAAAAACATGAAACAGGTGGAAGAGAAGTTGGAGAGTAGGAGTTATGGATTTAAAATAAGAGGAATTACAGTCAGTTATAGTAAGACAGAGTACATGTGTGTGAATGAGAGGGAGGCCGGTGGAACAGTGAGGCTACAAGGATCAGAGGCCACAAAGGTGCAGGACTTCAAGTACGTGATGTTCACTGTCCAGGAAAATGGGGAGTTTGTTAAAGAGGTGAAAAAAAGAGTCCAGGCAGGATGGAGTGGATGGAGAAACGTTTCAGGAGGGATTTGTGACAAAAGTGTGTGGCAGCAAAAGTCAAAGGGAAAGTTGGTAGTGAGACCAGCTGTGTTGTCTGGTCTGGAGTCAGTGTCATTGATAAAAGACAGGAGAAAGAACTGGAAGTAGCTGAAATGAAGATGTTGAGGTTCTCCTTAGGAGTGACAAGGATGGATACGATTAGGAATTAGAGCATCAGAGGTACAGCACATGTTGAACAACTGGGAGATAAAGTTAGAGACCAGACTGAGATGGTTTGGACATGTCCAGAGGAGGGACAGTAGGTATATTGGTAGAAGGATGTTAGAAATGTAGCTGCCAGGACAAAGACAAATAGGAGATACTGTACTTGGATGCAGTTAGGGAGAATACATGGAGGTAGATGGAGCGAGGACAGGCAAAGAGGACAGAGTGAGTTGGAGGAAGATGACCCCTGGAAACAGCAATCACACAAACATGCAAAAAATCAAAAGCTAGCAAAACAAAACTAGCAGCTACCCATCAACATGGCACTTCAATTGAAGCTTAAACAGCCTCAGTCTGACTGCAGAGAAGTCAGCAGCTAGCTGTAAGCTAACGTCAGCTTCAGCACCATGGTCAGCGACCACACACTCCCACAATGCAAACTTCCACAGCCTCTTGATAAGACCTGGGTCTGGTCTTCACTTCCAGCTGGGAGGAACTCACAGGGGATGTGGCTGTGAGGTGTTTACATCATGTCATGGATGTAAACACTGTGCAGGGTGACAGGGAGAAAGTTGCATTGACGTGAGAAAAGTTTGAAGTATAGCTAGTCGTGCTAACCCGAAAAATAACGAGCTCAGGTTGGAAATAAACATATGTGAACATCCAGGACATAGATAAATCATATAATAGTATCATGCAATAGTAGAGCATGCATCAAGGTATAATAGTGAGTGTTTACACGGTAATTAGCACTGTGATGCTATGAAGCCTGTCACTGCATAAGAAATGCTTGTTTTGTTGTTGTTTTTATGTTTTTGTATGACAGATAATCGGATATGAACCCTGACAGCCTGGTTGCATTAATACACAAACTTGTATCATCTGCTCAGTTTGGTTTGGTGGTAAAACAGTGAGATCATGGCCAGGCCCAGGCTAATTCAGACAGATGTTTGGTGGCAGCTGGCTCAGCTTTAATCCGCTTTGTGGCTAATAACGAGCCTCGCCGTGTCCGAAAGCCACTCACCCAGGACGAAGAAGGGCAGCTCGGTGTTCTCCAGGTCGTCCACCACCACCACGTCCCCGGGGAAGTCGTTCCGGACGGAGAACAGCAGCTTGGGCTCGGAGGCCGACGGGCTGTGCATGATGCTCAGGTCGTTCTCGCGCAGGAACGGCAGCGCGGACACGGTCACGCTCTTCGTCTTGCACTCGGTGTCCTGGCCCTGGTCCTCGTCTCCGGTCAGACACCGAACCCCGGCGGTTCCGAGCGCCAGGAGGAGGCACGCGAGCCCCGGCAGCCGCAGCTCCATGTTGATGCTCATCTCTCCGTCGCTCCTTCTCCTCTTCTCTCCTCCTCCTCGGAAGATGCTTGAGTCTCGCAGCTGAGCGGGGAGTGTGAGGAAACACCGGCGGGCTGTGTTGGTGTGAGAAACAAACGCCTCTTGTTTCTCCTCTTTGATCAGTCACGTGCTTTTTTTTTCTAGATATGTATTGACTGTGCGGCTGTTTGGTTGTGTTTAGATGCTGTTGACCTCCTTTTACCGTAATTGATCAATAAACTTTGTTAATAGCTCTGCAGTGACTGGCTATAGATTACTAACAGCTGAAGGAGCCTAAGGCTCCATCAACAAAAGCTTAATAATTTCTTTAAAATCTAATTGTGCGTTTGCACTCTCATGCAGATTTGCATATCATCTCCAAATCTCAGCAGTGAGCATCTTTAATAATTTGCCTGACATCTTTGACCGGGTGGACATCAGCCTGATGCATGTATAATCAGCGGATTCGGATGTTGTCAGTACATACAATGGGCATTATCAACTGTTATCATCCCCATTTGTAGTGGCAAATAGGTCACAATCTACCTACTAGCACGTTTAACAGAACGTTATCAGCGTTGTTATGGCTGTGAGTAGGCAGCGTGTTTCCGTCAACCCGGAAGTGTAGTGTTTTTTTTTTTCCAGCTTATGTAACTGTTATCCTCAACCTAACCTTAAACCTGACCCAGAGGACCAACACTAATGGTACATCCAAACCGAACACGATTTCAACGGCAAAAAAGCTCAACACGCACGCAAGTGGACGCACTTTGTGTCCAGACCAAAAAGCCAGAAGCGAAACTACCCAGAAAACTGCTGCGCAGGGTTGCCAGATAAAAATTAATTAATCATCTAGTACTGTTGCTTATTTTTTATTTTTTTTAACCCAAACTGTCATATTTGCTGCGTGAGGGTCTGATAAGATTAATAATGTGTTGAGTTTAGTGAACATTTGCACTGAAAAGGGGTAAAAATAAAAAAATAAAAAAATAAAATTCATGTTTATCTGGCAACCCTGCTGCTGCGGGGGTGTGGGGGAGGAGCTTACCGGTGTACCGAGTCGTCAATGCACTCCGCGAGGTGAGGAGCTCTTTATTTCTGTCTCTGTGGAGCAGACTTGACTGGTTGTGAAGGAATTGTCGCGAACACACAGCTACAATGAGTTTCTCTTCCATATTCCATGACTCCGCGGGTTTTTTCTGTGTTCCACAAACAATACGTCACATGCGCAATGGTTTCCGCGTCACTGGTTTCCGCGTCACATAGGGACTCTCCCCCTGACCCCCTCTCTTCTCCCCCGACTCTCCCTGATTGGTTGACACACCAACCAATCGGGTAGAGTTTGAGCGGCGTTTGAAAGTTGAACGGCGAAATCTTCAGCATGTTGGAGGCGTGCTTTGGAGGTTGACGCGGGTTCACGTGCACGGAAATCGCTCTCCAGCACGCTCAACACGCACGCGACGTGACGCAAGACGCCAGGAGGCTGCTGGAGGTGCGTCCACCATAGACTTTGCATGTAAACTGGACGTTCCTGCAGTAGAAAACGCATTCGGTCTGGATTCACCATAAACCTAACCAAGACCCTAAACCTAACCCAAGACCCTTTACTCTAAACCTAACCATATGGCTAAGAACGGAGCCTGCTGTCATCATTTGTAACGGTGACAACGTACCTTTAAACCTACTAGTAGGTACAGTAGGGGCATTCTGACCGCTACGAATGGGGATGATAATAATTGATAAGGGCCATTTTATGGATGATAACATCCGAAGCGGGTGGTATAATTGACTCATTGAAGGTGCAGAAACATAAACTGACTGCTAATGTCACTGTGCTCTGCCAGTGGTCTTCTAAAAGATGCTACAAAGTGCACCGGCAGAACAGTTCAAAACAACATTAAAGATGCAATTTGTCAAGGATTTAGTTTAGAGCATTGTATCAAGAGAAAGGATGGAGTTGAACCTTCTTATGCCTGATCCAAAGCAATATTGTGAAATGAAGGACTCTCAGCTACTGCCACCTAAAAATACTAACTGACTGAGTTGGAATCATTTCTTCATTGCTGTGGTCATCTTGAAATTGGTTGACTAGAAAAACGTAATCAGTTGTAGACACTTTCTGAGTTGCATTAAAATCCGTCCAACGGATCCTGAGATATTTTGATAAAAGAAAGGGGGTTGATATCATGTGGTAATGCCAAAGATTTACAGCAACAACGTGTAGTTGTCAAAATATGTGTTGGGATCACTGCATGCGACTAGCATGGCAATTTTTAGCTTATTTTGGGGAAAAGTTTCAGTCAGCATCTTTATTAAACTAAGTCTGCGTTTAATAGAATTCTTTGAGGCATGGTTTGAAAACCTTTTTGGATACAGATTTCTAGTGCCCATGTTTTAAAATGCCAGCTGTACAAGCAGTCTTTTCTAAAGGCAGTTTTTTGAACAGCCGAGTTTTCTTTATAATTTGTAAAAATAAAAAAAGGGACAGCAGCACAAAAGTAGCTTTTTATGATATGATTCCTTCATTTCCTGTGTGATAGAATTGAATAGGAATAGCAGCATTCTCCATAATAAAAGTATCTTATATCGTCACATTAGTGGCACTAGATGCATTTTACTCTGTTATTTTTATTTTTTAACTGTACATTTTCTTTGGTCAGCTTCAGTTGTTTTTATGTGCTATATAAATAAAATTGACATTGACATTAACATCACAACCAGATTTCATAAGCAGTAAACCAGTGGGTTCTTAAATAAAAACAAGGGGGGAATTTCTGACATATTTAAAGAGAAAACACTTTTTAAACATGTTTGACAAGAATTTGAATTTGGTCTTTTATTTACAAGCTAGAAAAAAAAATAAAAGATAAAAATACTCGTTTTTTTGTCTAAATATATGCATTAAGTGTATGAACAGTTATAAAAGTGCTGCCTTTAACTTTCAGGTTTTTTTCTTAATATTTAACCCAAAAAAATGTATATGCAGCTGTCAACATTTGGTCCAAGTTTCTAATTTTTGCATTAGTTGTTGACTACACGTGTTCTCTTTCTGTGATGTTAACAACATTAACACTGAGAGCGAACCCAGTGATAAACTCCATGTAACATTTGCAGTGTGCTTTTCTGAATCTAAATCCCTCCACAGTCTTGTTGACCACACAATTGCAATTTGGATTTAGATGCAAAGCCGTTATCAAAGAAGATTGTGTGCGTGCATTTTGTTTTTCTGTGTCACCACAGTCCATCCATTTTATACTTAAGCAGCTCAGTGGTCTCCTGTAAAGTGACATCTCCACAGTTTCTGCTCTCACAAAAAGAAAAACCTCTTAAAAGCCAAAATACAACATTAGGAATTCAAGCTTAAAGTACCATTAACTATGCATTTCTTCATGTTATGCATGTTGTACACTGCCTTTCATGCTGGAGTTACAGCCAATTGCAAGACCTTAAAAATAGCATGAGCAATCTTGTGCAAGTTTTTGGTGCCTTGCATGATCTGTTAGCACTTAGAGTTTGTGTCATGTTGTCTCTGTGCATGCGTTTGTTTTCTCCAGGTACTCCAGTTTCCTCCCACAGACCAAAAACATGCATGTTAGACTGATTGGTAACTCTAAATTGTCTCTAGATGTGAGTGAGAGAGTGAATGAATGGAGTTCGTCTCCATGTGTCCCTGTGATGGACTGGAGACGTGTCCAGGGTGTCCCCGCCTCTCGCACAGTGACTGCTGAATATGGGCACCAGTGACCCCCGTGACCTGAAAAGTAAGAAGCAGGTAAAGAAAATGGACAGATGGATGGATGGGTGGAAGGATGGATAGGCACATGTGTCAAAGGTGGACAGTGGGAATAAAAAATCCAGGATTAACCACCTCAAGACTTTGATTATTTCTGCACCAAAAACAGGCTGATCTTCTGATTAAAACATAACCTGTTTTGTTTGTTTTTCAATGTTACACACATCCTGAAGCTTGCTCCATAATCCAGGCACTATGAGAAGGTGTTACTTATACGGCTGAAGCTGAATACAGCTCCTCAGACTGAATAAGTCTTTTGGATGAAAGACAAAACGTTTCTACATTTAGTTTGTGTTTCGAACCCGTCCAGAGGAGCAGACTTAAAGTTTTCAGACTGTTACACACTTTCACTGCATCATTCTGAGATTTGAACCCAGGCTTTTCTCACAACTTGTTGAGACTACTGTAATGCACTAACTGTTGGTCTGAGCCAGTCATTGCTGATTCGACTTTGACTGACTCGACTTTGTACCACATGTGATAAGAGTGACAATAAGGAACCTTGACTTGACTTAAGAACGCTGCTGTTCACCTTTTAACTGGTGCCAGAAAACGAGAGAACATCACCCTCGTTTTAGAATCAATACAATGGGCCACATGCACAAACCGTTCGTACGCACAGATTTGTTCTTAAACTGTGCGTACGAGTGATTTAGGATAATTTGTGGCATTCAACAATGTTTTCGTATCCTACGATTTTTTTCAGATACGAACAAAATTTACGAGTGGTCCGGACCTGTCGTATATTTTAGGAGCGTCAGTCTGCTGTCATCCAGACGGAATTTCTCCACTAATAACTTCATATTTCGTTATTTAGAAAATATTTAGAGTTTAAAAAAGTCACGCACCACAATTGTTTTTGACAATAGGTTCTGTTTGAAGTCGAATTATAATTTTAAATGTAATAATGACTAACGGATTAAAGTATTTAAATTAAAATCAATTTGTTATCAATGCCGTTTTCTAACACTACAATATTAATATGAAGATCTCAAACTGAAACCAACTTAAATTATGAATTAATTTAAGTTTAATTTGTCTCGGTAACGCAGACTTCGGTAACGCAGACTTTAGGTTGACCTCCTCCTGTTGCTGTCATAGAGCTCAGATAGCTCAATGAGTAGAGCGTTGCGTCGCAGTTCCGAACCTTATGGGTTCAATTCCCACATGGGACAACGTTTTTTTTTCTCCTTTTAATTCATTCCAGATTTAAAAAACACAAGAAAACTATTTACAATACAACAAGAAATGAAGCATAAAGTCTTTTTAATCTGGAATGAATAAATAATCTAAAGAAAGAAGGAAAAAAAAATAGTCATACCTTGTGGGAATCGAACCCACGAGGTCTCGATAAGCGGTGCAATGCTTTACCCAGTGGGCCACCAGGACACGTGTATATTTTAAGGTCCACATTTATTATAAACAAACATTCTTTGGCTTTAGTTGGTCATTTACTCCCATGAGTGACGCTGCTAATAAGGACAGATTTTCTTTTCTTGACCTCAGAGAGCAGAACTTCAATCTCCGCACCGGTAGAGTTCTTCTTTTTACTTTTCGCTGTCATTTTATGAACGAACACGTTTTGCCTCTGAGGCAGGAAACGTAGCCTTATATGGTGTTTTGAGGGGTGGGAATTATGTAAATAACCTCTCCGCGTGCACGCGCAGGTGAATAGAACAGGTGGGATTCATCATATTTGCGCAGCCATTTACACACTTTTCCTGAGGATAGAAGAGTTTGTTGAATCTGACGTGGCATGTTCGTACGAACGCTTCGTACGAACAAAAGTAAGATAAATTTAGGATAAAAATACGAACATGTTCGTGCATGAGGCCCATTGTCTCCCAGTTTGTTTCCAGATTAACTTTAAGTTTCTTTTAGTTGTTTTTGTGGTCTCGCCCCACAGTATCTGTCCAACCTGCTCCAGCTGTACGTTCCCTCCGGCTCTCTCAGGTCAGCAGATATGTTGATGTTGGTCGTTCTAAAATCAAAGAGGAGGCTGAGAAGTGACAGAGTGTTTGTGGAACGAGCTGCCTTTGCACACGAGACAGGCTGACGCACTTCCTGTTTTCAAATCTTCTCTTAAAACATTTTTCCTTCTTGGCTTTTCAGTCAGCTTGAAATGTTGGCTTTTAATAGTTTATGTTGTTTTGATTATCCTAATAGTGCCTTTTAAATAAAGTTGTATAATTATTGTTGTAGATGCAACACATCTCTGTAACTGATATCAGTTATGTTTTCCTTGTTTTGTCTTGTGTTTTTCCTCATTCTTGCAGGATCATTATAGCTAAACATGCAGAGAAGATTTATTTCAAAACAAATTGTATATGTGGCTAAATAATACACTTTTTTTTCGCCCTTGGTGAAATATTTGAAACTATCCCGTGTCCCTTATATCTCTAAAGCCCAAGCTCATTTAGGCTTCAGTGCAAGTGGAGACTTTTTTGTTTTCAGATGGAAAATTTCAATCTTGTTTTCATTGGGGAGTTTATTCTGCCAACTTGGTCAAGACACAAAAGGTGAGGCGAGGTCCACAGAGTGATAACAGCACTGCTGTCATCCAGAAACAGAACTGCTCTATGATCAAATGGACCACGTCAAGCTGTAGAAGTACAGGTTTCCACATCGGTTAACATGACCAATTCCATTTGAAGATCAACTGTTCTTTTTTTTTGTAAACAGAGAAGAATCTTAAAATTGTCAGAGTAAAAGAATACATCTAAAATTGCAGATTTTGCTTTAGTATTTTATGTGAATGAAACATACCTGTAAAATCCACTGAGCTGTAGCTGTTTCATTTTTCTGTTAACTACCTGTCCACACGTTCTTAAGATATTTCAGAAAAACATGATTGACTCCAATATTATGTTTTAAGCAAAAATGTGCACAGTAATTTATTAAAATGTGTTGTGAGTGACTCTCAGCTACTACAGCTCCACATGTTAGGGTCGATATCTGTAAAACCATATGAGTTATAACCATTTATCAGTTGATAGCATTTAGTACAAATTACTATTTAGTCAACTTTTTCATAATCACCTAGTCAGTGTTGGACAACATCCTCTTATGTAATAAAAGTAGCAACAACCAAATCAAAATGTTATTTTAGCAACTGACAAGTTGTCTTTCATACAACGCCTACATCTTGTTACAGTCTTGCAATGATCACATTGTTGTCTTTTTTGTATGTTTGTTTTGTTCGAATAGTGATGATCTTCTTTGACCAAAAATCGAGCGTTTATACCAAACTTATATTGTTTTTGCTATTATTGTGATTTCTTGAAAACCTTGTGAGTGGCTCTGAATAAAGCTTCTATGCATAAAAAACAAAAATTCACTCTGATCAGTGGGAGATGGTTGAAGACGGTAGCGATGTAGTTTTAAAGATTTGCTTCCTTTCAGCTTGTCATAAAGAACAGCATTCTGCCAGCTTGAATCACTAGCTCATTGTAAGTGGTGTGAGGAGTGTGTTCCCATGTGTGTGTCTCCCTCACGTAATCAGCTCCTCCTCTGGCACCTGTCGTTCTTCCCCAGGTGTTCGTGTTTATCCCCTCTTTAGTGCGTCCTTAGTTATTGTTCCACTGTCCGAGGACCGTCCTCTTTGTCATCGTGTCCTGTTCTCCCTTTGAATCTTCTCATCATTAAATGTACCTTAAGTTTTGGTGCCAGGTCAACTGTTGTTTAAATACATATATTTATTTTATTACTGAGTCCTCCAAGTCCTGCCTACACTTGGGTTCAAACTAATGGCAGATTCAAGGATTCAAGTTTCTTCATTGTCCTTTGCATAACATGTGGTACAAGTGGTGGAATTACATTTTGTACACAGGGTCCCACTTACATCAGACAAAATTGTTAAAATGTTTTTTTTTTAAGTAATACGATCTAAGACATTAACTAAGAAAAATGTTAACTAAAAATAGAATAAGTACAAGTAGCATAAAAACAACATGTTGAACAGCAGTACGAACTCGAGTCTGTGTGAGCAGATGAGCTGGAAGTAACATAGCAACATGAAACAGATCAGCAGCAACATGAAACAGATCAGCAGCAACATGAAACAGATCAGCAGCAACATGAAACAGATCAGCAGCAACATGAAACAGATCAGCAGCAACATGAAACAGATCAGCAGCAACATGAAACAGATCAGCAGCAACATGAAACAGATCAGCAGCAACATGAAACAGATCAGCAGCAACATGAAACAGATCAGCAGCAACATGAAACAGATCAGCAGCAACATGAAACAGATCAGCAGCAACATGAAACAGATCAGCAGCAACATGAAACAGATCAGCAGCAACATGAAACAGATCAGCAGCAACATGAAACAGATCAGCAGCAACATGAAACAGATCAGCAGCAACATGAAACAGATCAGCAGCAACATGAAACAGATCAGCAGCAACATGAAACAGATCAGCAGCAACATGAAACAGATCAGCAGCAACATGAAACAGATCAGCAGCAACATGAAACAGATCAGCAGCAACATGAAACAGATCAGCAGCAACATGAAACAGATCAGCAGCAACATGAAACAGATCAGCAGCAACATGAAACAGATCAGCAGCAACATGAAACAGATCAGCAGCAACATGAAACAGATCAGCAGCAACATGAAACAGATCAGCAGCAACATGAAACAGATCAGCAGCAACATGAAACAGATCAGCAGCAACATGAAACAGATCAGCAGCAACATGAAACAGATCAGCAGCAACATGAAACAGATCAGCAGCAACATGAAACAGATCAGCAGCAACATGAAACAGATCAGCAGCAACATGAAACAGATCAGCAGCAACATGAAACAGATCAGCAGCAACATGAAACAGATCAGCAGCAACATGAAACAGATCAGCAGCAACATGAAACAGATCAGCAGCAACATGAAACAGATCAGCAGCAACATGAAACAGATCAGCAGCAACATGAAACAGATCAGCAGCAACATGAAACAGATCAGCAGCAACATGAAACAGATCAGCAGCAACATGAAACAGATCAGCAGCAACATGAAACAGATCAGCAGCAACATGAAACAGATCAGCAGCAACATGAAACAGATCAGCAGCAACATGAAACAGATCAGCAGCAACATGAAACAGATCAGCAGCAACATGAAACAGATCAGCAGCAACATGAAACAGATCAGCAGCAACATGAAACAGATCAGCAGCAACATGAAACAGATCAGCAGCAACATGAAACAGATCAGCAGCAACATGAAACAGATCAGCAGCAACATGAAACAGATCAGCAGCAACATGAAACAGATCAGCAGCAACATGAAACAGATCAGCAGCAACATGAAACAGATCAGCAGCAACATGAAACAGATCAGCAGCAACATGAAACAGATCAGCAGCAACATGAAACAGATCAGCAGCAACATGAAACAGATCAGCAGCAACATGAAACAGATCAGCAGCAACATGAAACAGATCAGCAGCAACATGAAACAGATCAGCAGCAACATGAAACAGATCAGCAGCAACATGAAACAGATCAGCAGCAACATGAAACAGATCAGCAGCAACATGAAACAGATCAGCAGCAACATGAAACAGATCAGCAGCAACATGAAACAGATCAGCAGCAACATGAAACAGATCAGCAGCAACATGAAACAGATCAGCAGCAACATGAAACAGATCAGCAGCAACATGAAACAGATCAGCAGCAACATGAAACAGATCAGCAGCAACATGAAACAGATCAGCAGCAACATGAAACAGATCAGCAGCAACATGAAACAGATCAGCAGCAACATGAAACAGATCAGCAGCAACATGAAACAGATCAGCAGCAACATGAAACAGATCAGCAGCAACATGAAACAGATCAGCAGCAACATGAAACAGATCAGCAGCAACATGAAACAGATCAGCAGCAACATGAAACAGATCAGCAGCAACATGAAACAGATCAGCAGCAACATGAAACAGATCAGCAGCAACATGAAACAGATCAGCAGCAACATGAAACAGATCAGCAGCAACATGAAACAGATCAGCAGCAACATGAAACAGATCAGCAGCAACATGAAACAGATCAGCAGCAACATGAAACAGATCAGCAGCAACATGAAACAGATCAGCAGCAACATGAAACAGATCAGCAGCAACATGAAACAGATCAGCAGCAACATGAAACAGATCAGCAGCAACATGAAACAGATCAGCAGCAACATGAAACAGATCAGCAGCAACATGAAACAGATCAGCAGCAACATGAAACAGATCAGCAGCAACATGAAACAGATCAGCAGCAACATGAAACAGATCAGCAGCAACATGAAACAGATCAGCAGCAACATGAAACAGATCAGCAGCAACATGAAACAGATCAGCAGCAACATGAAACAGATCAGCAGCAACATGAAACAGATCAGCAGCAACATGAAACAGATCAGCAGCAACATGAAACAGATCAGCAGCAACATGAAACAGATCAGCAGCAACATGAAACAGATCAGCAGCAACATGAAACAGATCAGCAGCAACATGAAACAGATCAGCAGCAACATGAAACAGATCAGCAGCAACATGAAACAGATCAGCAGCAACATGAAACAGATCAGCAGCAACATGAAACAGATCAGCAGCAACATGAAACAGATCAGCAGCAACATGAAACAGATCAGCAGCAACATGAAACAGATCAGCAGCAACATGAAACAGATCAGCAGCAACATGAAACAGATCAGCAGCAACATGAAACAGATCAGCAGCAACATGAAACAGATCAGCAGCAACATGAAACAGATCAGCAGCAACATGAAACAGATCAGCAGCAACATGAAACAGATCAGTAGCAACATGAAACAGATCAGTAGCAACATGAAACAGATCAGCAGCAACATGAAACAGATCAGTAGCAACATGAAACAGATCAGCAGCAACATGAAACAGATCAGGCAACATGAAACAGATCAGCAGCAACATGAAAACAGATCAGCAGCAACATGAAACAGATCAGTAGCAACATGAAACAGATCAGCAGCAACATGAAACAGATCAGCAGCAACATGATGAAGCTGTTCCTCAGTCTAGTGGTTCTACATTTGATGCTCCTCAACCTCCTTCCTGAGCAGAGCTGGGCAAAAATTGTGTGTGCTGGGTGAGTGGGGTCCTTCATGATGCAGGTGGCTCTCTTCCTGCATCTGGATGTGTAAATGTCTGTGATGGTGGGGAGACTGACTCCAACATCTTCTGTGCAGCCTTCACCACTCTCTGTAAAGCTTTTCTTTCTGCAGCTGTGCAGCCTCCATGCCACACGTTGATGCTGGAGCACAGGATGCTCTCCACTGCACGCCTTCCAGACCATGATAATGTACGTGGTAGTAGGAGAGTGTTGGTTTTGGATAAACTGTCCTTTAAACATATCCTGATGCATGTTCAATAAGTTAAGTCACATCCTCTGACAGGTTAAAAAGATTAAAAAAAAAAATGTAGAAACGTTTCGTCTTTCATCCAAAGTCTGAACAGAAGAAGTCTTCTGGATGAAAGATGAAACATTTCTACAATTTTTTTGTTTGTTTGTTTTTTGAACCTGTCTAGAGGACCGGACTTAACTATTTTAGATGTCATTTAAACAATTATGTTTAACCTGTGTTGTAGCTGAGAGTCATCCACAGCACATTATCAGAGCTTGTACACCTTCAAACAACCAGGTCTTTAATGAATCAAATTGTCATACATTATGCAATAACAAAAATAAAAAAAGTTTCAGTAAAATCAGTTTCAGAGATGGGTGTGAGAGAACAAGTGCAAATACATTCTGAGTGTGTGACTAAAAGAGTCTGTAAGAGGCAGAAATAAAGATGCACACGTTTTTCAGCCTCTACTGATAATCAAAAGTAGTGGAAAGGGGTGGAGGAGGGGTGAAGGGGGAAATGAAAGAGAAGGAGGAGGCAGAAGAAAGATAGTGACAGTTGGGATGCAGAAAGTGAGGGGTGGTGGAGGAGGGAGCGCATAGATCAGGGGCTGTGACTTGCAGGTGCAGAGATGTTAGGGAGGGCCGACCCAGAGCCTGATCAAGAGAAAGATCCCACTGTTTATTCCAGACACCCCATCTCCCATCTGTTGCCAAAATCGAGCGAGCGTTTGGCCCCCGCTACATGACTGGTGCTGTGATCAGGAGCTGACAGATTCATCTTTTCAGATCCCCCGCCCCCTCACCTACTGCACGGACAGCAAAGTTGATTACAGTTGAGAAAGGGCCTTTTGTTGTTGTCATGCTGCTGGAGCTGCTCCCAAACACTCTGCGGCAGCTACAGTCAGACTCTTCACATGCTTCACACACGAAGCAAACGTGCACTCTTCAGACACACTGAGCCATATTGTGCATAGCCTTTGAACCCACTGCTGGAGGACAGTAACGTCCTGAAATTACTGGCTGCATGACTCTTTCCATCCTCTGCAGTTATCATGTAGAACGTACTTTGCAGCGTTTAACACGCTTCTGTGTATAACCCGCTTTGTCCAATTATTGTCAATAAATTGGAAAAATCCATAAATAGCACGCTTCGCCCTATAAGACGCATCTATTATGCGTCACCGCTACGCGACGCGTCAGCGCCTCATTTGCCCTGCTGAAAATGGCGGCCACAGAAGCGAGCCAGCATGGAAGGACTTTACAACAAAACACGGTAAAAACTGTTATTTCTTTGCTGAGAAAAAATATATTTCTTAGCTGACATTATAGCACAAGGGTTCCTGAGCTTAACCGTTCCTTAAACAATTCACGAAATGGTCAAATCTGCTGAATTTAAATTGTTTCGGTTTGACGTCTTCCAAATGGTCGCGTGCACTACTATAAAATAAATGATAAAATTTTCAATTTTATCTCAAATGTCTTATACAGGTTACCAGTTTGTAAATGAAACCCCATATAATTACACTCTGTAAGCAGAAAAAAATATCCACCGAGTGGTTTATGATTTATAAGAATATAAACGGAAATAAAACCGAAGCTACGAGACGATTCCGTCTCTTGAAAAACGAAAAAAAAATTGAATTTTATCTCAAATGTCTTATACAGGTCACCAGTTTGTAAATGAAAACCCATATAATTACACTCTGTAAGCAGAAAAAATATCCACCAAGTGGTTTATGCTTTATAACAATATAAACGGAAATAAAACCGAAGCTACGAGACGAATCCGTCTCTTAAAAAACGAATAAAAATTGAATTTTATCTCAAATGTCTTATACAGGTCAACAGTTTGTAAATGAAACCCATATAATTACACTCTGAAAGCCTAAAAAATATCTGTTGAGTGGTTTAAGAGCTGTTTATCTAAACAGTAGGTATCTGTTTGCGTTAGCTTTACCGCTAACAACAAAGCTACCGTAAAAGAGCAATTTTTTTTAGCTCTAAATATCTTCTGCAGCTAACAGTTTGTAAATGACCACCAAATAATTACGCTCTGTAAGTTTCAAGAAAATCCGCGGTGTGGTTTATGAGTTATCCTGCTAAAAAAAAAAACAGCTAACAACACAGCTAATAGTAGTTACCTCCAGAGCAGGAGGCCGGGCAGCGACAGAGCAGTCCGAGCAGAGGAGGCTTTTTTCGGACACATGAGCTAGAAACGGTCGGTGTACTCCTCTGGAAGTGTCCCCCTAGCGGACAAAAGTGGTACTGAACCATTTTTTGCCCAAAATGAAAAACGGCAATATCAGAGCCAAAAATTGGTCTAAAAATATGGGAAAAAATCCATAAATAACACGCTTCGGTGTATAAGCCGCAGGACATTCAAATCAGTAAAAAAAACCTGTGTGTTATACGCCAAAAAGTACGGTACCTCAGTAATAAGAAGCACTCTTTTTTATGCTCAAAATATTTTCTTGTTCTGGCTTGGAAAAAACAAACATAAAAACAAATAGAAAGTGTCTGTGTTCATTTAAGTACGACATTTTTAAAGATCCTAAAGGCTGGCTAAAGTGTAATATTATTCTAAATGTGTGGCAGTTTATAAACTCTCTCTTAGCATTATATAATTCAGTTATATTTAGTTTGTGCCAACTGATAAAACAGCTTTCTGCTCGGGGACAGAAATCCTGGGATTTTGAGGAAGCATTTGGTTCAAAGTCAGATTTGATTTTACTCCAAGTACTCTGCCTTCTCCCCTCAGAGCATAAATTAACACGTTAGGTTAGCTGGTAAATGGTTTAATCTAAGCAACATGTACTAAAAATATGATTATTTTGTGATTTTTGCACAGTACTGTAATACTTTTCTTTGAATGAAGATAAAAATCAGATGCAGGGATGACACCTTTATGTTTGACATGCTCACTGCTCTGTGCAGCCTGGTTTGAATAAATGAAACGGCTTGTGTTTTCCCCAGCTGTGCATTTTGTTCAGCAGTTTTAATGGCAATTTGAATTCATCTGACAAAGATTTACCTGTTTTCTGAGAAACAAAAGTCTTATTTTCCAGTCTGTTTCTGGTTGGTCGTGCTTGGATGACAATGCAGCTGTGGCTCCTAAAGACTGGATCAAATGTAGGTCAGTGGATTCCATGGATAATGATGGATGACCATGTGGAGAGGGGTGTTATGTTCATCATTAGAAAGATGGAACACATTTGTAACAGTCAACATATAATATATTGTTTTTTTCTTTACTTGGTGACGATCAGGAATAGAAATAGAAAATATAAATCTGCAGTCAGCAGCTACATGAACATGTGGTTTAACTAGAATTAAAAAAAAAACATAATTCAACTGAAGTATTTATTGGTAAGCTGAGTTTAACTTAGTATTATGAGTTAGAATCAGGACAGTTGAAAATTATTAACACAAGTTTAAATCAGAGAATACAAATTAGTGCTACAAAACAATAAAAGCAAACTCAGGTTTGAACTTTAGATTATCAATTAATTGATCATTTAAACATAACAATAATTCATTATTCAGTCTTAACCCCCATATTAAATAAGTCACCAGGACTGTTTTCCTCCAAACATGTAATATCACTAAGATTAGAAATAACTTGTCCAAAAATTATGCACAAAAAAACTGGTCAATATGTGGTTGTATTATTGCAATGGTTTATTATCTGGGTGTCCAAATTCTTCTATAAAAAGTCTTCATCTAAAATGTTGCTGCCAGAGTCTTAACTGGAGTTAGTGGGAGATATCATGTCTCTCCAGTTTTAGCTTCTCTCCACTGGCTCCCTGTCAAATCCAGAATTTAATTCAACATTTTACTTCTAACCTACAAAGCTCTCAACAACCTAGCTCCATCTTATATTACATATCTTATTGCTCCATATTTTCCTAACAGAGCACTTCACTCTCAGACTCCAGGTTTATTTGTGTTTCCTAGAATTTCCAAAAGAAGAATGGAAGGCAGATATTTCAGTGATCAGGCTCCTCAATGTGGAACCAAATCTGATGGCTTCCTTCCTTAGATAGAGAACTTTTACTAATTGGTTTTTTTATACCTAATTCATTTCTAATTTTCTCCTTGTGTCTTGCTATACATTCAACACAGTTGCTGCCTTACAGCTTTCTTTTCAGCACATTGTTCTTCCTGACAGTCTGTATGAGTAACTCTACCCAACCTGTTGTATGTTTCTGTAATAAAGTACATTTTTGTTTGGGTAAATCAAATCGGTTGCTTGAAGTTTTGTTTATCTGAGAAGAAAGACCATTTAAAACATCATAGATCATTGATTTTGAAATGTAATGCCTACTATTCCTTGAAGGAATGCATAGCACCCACCACCTTTTATGCCAGAGTATTAAATTAGGATAATTCTATGTCATTTTGGATAAACCTTGTAAATGATCTGTGCAATATCTCATGTAATAGTGTGAGTTATTGCAAAATGTTTTAGCACTTAGATTATGTAATGAAGAGGACTCTTAGTTGCTCCTCACCAATTTTAATTCAGTTTTTGTAAAACTGACTGAGTTGTAGTATTTTTTTGTGCAGGCTAAGGTTAATTAGCTATTGTGGTTATCTTGACATTGTGCTTGTCTTTTTATTCATGAATACAACACACACATACATAGGCAATTATAAAAACAGTATTGCCTTTAGCATTTTGACCTTTGACAGCAGGCAATAATAAAAGTTTCTATAACATTTTACTTAACCTATTTCATAAAAGAATACTAATGAAAAATACATTTATTTTGTCTATTCCCTTTAGTTAAAACCATACTTTGCTGTTTTGTAAAACCATTCTGCAAACACTAACAAAAGAAACACAATCTGCCGGATCTTTTTTGTGACAGTGGGCCTTTTGGAAATCAGCGTAAGTCAGCAGATCTTCCAGAAAGAAGCTTCAGCATGACAGTACGGATGGCTGAGGTATTGCTACTCTCTGCAGTTCTAGAAATCACAGAATCAGTGAAATATTTTACAAGAGATGTGTTTATAGCTGCTGAATAATGGGGCTCTTTAAATTACTGTGATTTTCAACATTACCACGTAAAAAAAATATTGAGCAAATAACGGCCTAACACTCTTTGAAGTATCCTGATGCATGCTCAATAAAACAGGTAGAAAAATCTAAAAAAGTAGTCAGGTCCTCTGACTTGGTAAAAAAAAAAAGCTATAAAAATTGTAGGAATGCTTTGTCTTTCATCCGAAAAGCTTCTTCAGTCATACTCCTTGAAATAATTCTTATCCTCTGCATGGTTTTAAACTGATCATTTTATTTTGAGAAATTTTGGAATTGTAGTCATTTTGGTCAGATCTTGAAAATAACTACTGTATGTGTAATGTCACAAGATGTTGACATATGTTAGATGATCTGTTAGTGTTTAGGGTATATATTGTAAATAATTGTCAGCTATACCATTCTCAAGCTCACCAGCTGTAAAACTGACTGTTACAGACATGTTTGTTTAGGCTCAGGTTGATCAGCTATTTTGACCATCTTGAATTCGGATAACTCCAAAAGTTAACGAGTTGCACACAGACACCCGATACAGTAGTCCCTTGCTACTTTGCGGTTCGATTTTTCCCAGATTCACCATACCGCCAATTTTCAAACTAAGATTGGACATGACACAAATGGCTGATTGATGGATGAGCCATGGATTGTTTATTTGAAATAAATGATTTTTAATGATTTTGCTCCATGTTTGCAGCCCACACAAACAAGGGAAGCTCCCTCCTGCAGCTGATCAGCTGATCTCCTCTCCGCCACATTTCTCCAGCTGCAGCTTTGTGAAGGGTTAACCCTTTGCTGTCCAGATGCACCAATCGACTTTTGCCTTCCAACTTAAAATACAAAGTATGTCACATCGTAAAATTGTCATAATCACAAAATAGAAGAGTGCTAAAAGTTATATTTAATTATTTTAGAAATTATATGTACAGTTGTTTCAGTGTAATTGATCAAAAAGTTCATTTATGCTCCATGCTGCAGAGCTGCATGAAGGGTTAACCCTTCGATGTCCTGCTGCACTTCTCTACAATTTAAATTTGAACACTGTGACATTTTAAATAAACTATCAATGCTGCATGAATGCATGAACAGACAAAAGGTTTGCTACGATTAATGACAAGGTTTTATGTAAAGTACTGTACTTATGTGTTGCCCTCAAAGTATGTTGTGTGTTGAAGGTAATGCTCAGATACAATCACCGATTAAACTTTAGATCTGTATTGGTAAAATTGGATGAAATATTGTATTTTTAAGAAAAAGCGGTTGTTTGTTGTAGCCAAACAATATAAAAACATAAAAAATAACTATCATAAAATAAAAATAGATGACACTGAATTTCTTACTTAGTGACAGCAAAACCAGGGTTTATTGAAGAGGTGCAGAATCAAGGTCAGCCGAACAGCATCAGAATCCAAAAAGATCCCCCACCCCACTTCAGAGATTTTCACAAAGCTTTTATACTGTTCTTATCCCTTGTGACAAAACAGCACTCACTTGCCACTCATATGGATACACTGGGTCAAGGCCACAACCCAGACTTCATGGCTTCTTTGTCCATGTCTGACAACTTAGCACGTTTTTATTACACTGCCAGATAAACACAATTCTGCATCGCTATGTTTAATTTGGCTGACTCAAAAAGGTAATGACTTGAAGAGATCAACCTAAGTTTTATTTTTGATTTTTTTCTGTCAGCTGCTCTCTTCTTCAGGGGTCACCACAGCGAGCAAACTCGCACAAAGATTTGATAATTGCTTTTATGTCAGATGTCCTTCCTGGTGCAACCACAGCACACATGTGTGGAGCAGAGGGCTGCCATTAAAGGGTAAGGGTGGAGGCAGGTGTGGGTTCTTCACCCTTCCCACTCACATTTACATTATGGTCAGAAAGATTTGAACCAGCAACTTTCCAAACACAGGTTCACCTCAGCAGCACTTAAATATGTTATTTATTTATTTATAACTTTCATTAAAGTCTGTTCAGTGGTTCTTAAGATATTTTGCTGACAGACAGAATTGCTGTTTTGTGAGATTAATAATAATAATAATAATAATAAATTCAATTTATACCGCACTTTTCATTAATAAAAAATCTCAAAGTGCTAACTTCAATGGCACCAACATCTTTGTCTTCTCAGACTTTAGGCCACAACACTTCACTTTAAGTCAAAGGGCTCAAATTGGGACAAAACCTGCAAAATAGGTGATCACCATGGTAACTGGGTCCAAGTCAGCTGTAAAGATAATCATGGGAAACAGTGTAAACCTCCTTGATAGGGAAACATCTGAAGAGCTTTTCAACACAGTGCCACACTTGAAGTGAGCAGAGAAGCTGACGTCAGCAACGACGCTGCAGCTGCTTCTGTTCCTGTGTCGCAACAGAAAATCAATCATCATCATCATTATCATGATCTTTGCATCAGTTTGGAGTGAAATACTCTCTGGTGAAAATGAGCTTGAAAGGTGGAGCACTGGTGCACTGTGACAGTGCTCACAAGTACATTGGACAAGCCTGGAGCTCTGTGCTATAGGATTAAATAAGGATTACATAAAACTGACTGCTCTCTGACTCACTGACTGAAAATCTCCTCAAAGGATCACTTACTCATCTGTTTTTTTCTAATCCGAGGTGGTGAACCTCACGTCTGTTCTACTCACTCCAATCTCACTGGGTTGTCTCACTTCCCGAGAAGTTATTAAATGGACTCACATTTCCCAGAGTCAAACCAGACACATCCTACATGTCATTATTACATTGCACCATATTCTGGGGTAATGTGGCATTGATGGGTGAAAATAACACATCAAACTACCGGGTACTTGAGAAGTCGTACTCTGTTTTGTTGTCCGTTTGTCTCAAAATATCTCTTAAACTGCTGGATGAATTTGAATGAAAATGAAAATTCTTAAATATACATCCACAGCTGAATAACCTGTGGAGTTATTGCTGTTCAACCTGACTGCCATGACAATTGGATAAATAAAAAATAAATAAATAAAAAAAAAACATAAATTGGCATGATATAGTCAATTTTACAGATTTTTTGCTGACTGACATCTCATGTATTTTGAGCTGGTTGCAGTGAGGTCAGGATTCGGGGGAGTCCAAAGCAGTTTTAGCGTGTAGCATCTCTAAGCAGACGGGACAGGCATCGTGGGTGTCCGCCAAATCGTGCAAGATCTTTGTTTAACAAGTGAATTAGGTCAGTTTGTTCTTCTGTAGTCTAAGCCTATGTCAGCATAACAAACCAACCTTTTTTAAAAATTTAAAAACTTTTTTAGGACTGCTCCCTTCTGCAGGGTTCGCCACAGCAAACTAAGTTGCACAAAGACTTGGTAATTACTGTATTGGTACCGGGAGTAAAACCTGCAATGTTCTGATCACAGGCCCACCTTCTCTAACCTCTGCACCACCAGTCCCTCCATAACAAGCTAAACCTAATCATAGGATTTATCAAAAAGGAAAATCTTAGCCCAGTCTTAAAACTGAACAATGTGTCAGCCTCACGGACAGAAACTGGAAGTTGGTTCCACAAGAGAGGAGCCTGAGAACTGAAAGATCTTCCTCCCATTCTGCTCTCAGACTGCAAGTACACCTGCAAATGTCTCTGTTAGAAAAATATGGAACAATAAGTTCTCAAATATAAGATGGAGCTAGGTTGTTGAGAGCTTTGTAAGTTAGAAGTACAATTTTGAATTATATACTGGTTTTTACAGGGAGACAGTGGAGATAAACTAAAACTGGAGAGATATGATCTCTCCTACTAACGCCAGTTAAGACTCTGGCAGCAGCATTTTGTATCAACTGAAGACTTTTTAAAGAAGTATTTGGACATCCAGATAATAAATCATTGCAAGAGTCCAGTCTAGACGTGACAAATGCATGAACCAGCTTTTCTGCATCATTTTTAGACAAGATGTAACAATCATTATCAAAAACAGTCATCTTTCTATCCTTGACTGATAAATAAAAGTTTAGAAATGTTTTGATAGCTCACTTGAGAGATCATATATGCAGGGGTCACCAATGTGGTGCCCGCGGGCACCCGGGTGCCCCCAAGGACCATTTGAGGTGCCCTCCTGTTCTAAAAATAGCACAACTCACTACTAAGCTGCATTTAAAATTTCATTTTATTCAGTTGTTATTCTTTTTTTGTATTTATATATATTTTAAAATGTCTATCTTAAAAATATATTCTTAAAAAATATGTTTATTATACATTTTTTTCAATTTACGCTTTGTTATTTCTGAAGACTTTATCAAACTGGTGCCCTTTGTATGACTCCGTACCTACGAAGTAGCTCTCAGTTTCAAAAAGGTTGGTGACCCCTGATATAGTGCTTCACAGAAGACGATATTTTATTGTCAGTTTGTCCATCAAGCCATTTTCTTACATATTTCATCCTGTCTACGGTCACAAAGAACTGGCGTTCATCTTGAGCAAAGCGTGAAGCACAACCTAAATTGATCACCAGTTCATCACAAAACTACACAAAGGTCAACAATTCACACAGATGTCTGTTTTTTTTTTTCCCCTTGGGAAAAAAATGTTTTTTTTTTCACTGATATCCTCTTGATGGTTAGAGTAATATCATTGTATTACCAGTAGCCGCTGAATATTGTTTCATTCAACCTTTATTTAGGCAGGTTAATCTCATTGAGCCTTGAGGACTCATTTACAAGAGAGACCTGTAAGCAACAAAACTACTTTGGTACCAGTTTTCTTACAGTGTGACACCCAGCTATGATCATTACAGTGTACAGCATGTGGCACAGTTTAATAATAATGGTAGGTGTTTAATTAAAATGACCAGAAAATATATTTTGAGCATGTTTAGCAGCAAAAATGACATTTTCTTTGATGCTTTAAAAAAAAAACTGAAACAAGATAAGAAAAAAATAAAATAAAGAAACACTTAAAAAAGTTAATTCGGATCCTAAAAAAAATGCTTCATATAAAAAGATTGTATGATTAAGGAGAAGGGGTTCTCTGCAGACCAAAAGTGAACGTTTCTAGAAAATAGGCATTTGTAGAGCACAAACAGATTGACTAACTGTATTTGCTGGCTCTTTGGGTAGGTTACATCAGCTTTTTTTTTAAACTGAAGGATTCTAAGAAACAGCATGATATCTGCTGTCAAACACAAGAATATTCTCTTTTGTTCTTGTGTTGTAGGCTGCACCTGACACAGGTTGGCTTGAGTGTGGTCTGGGTACAATGAAATATGAAGCATCTGAAGCAAAACCACCTGCTCCCATTTGTCAAAAAGTCCGGTCTCAATTACAAAGTAAAGATCATGAGTCCTATACTGTAATGAGATAATGGCCCAAAACAAAAGCTAAAAACTAAATTTGCTCTTTAGAAGTGCTCTTCAATGAGAGCTGATCTATGAAAGGAGCTGAAACATGGAGTAGGATTGACCCTTAAAATCTGAGTCAGCTGAAGAAGTTAACCAGTAAGCAGAAATACCTGCTCCAGTTGCATACATCTTACAGAAACTGACATGACTCATCTGCAGTGACTGCTTTAAAAGTTGAACAAGAAAGTGTGAAGTTAAAGGAAACATCCTTTGTCCCAAAGCCAGTTGAAGTATCATTATTATTTTGGTTACTTTATTTTTATTTAATTATGAATTGATAGTAACTATTTTCACATTATTCAACAACAAAAAACTGATTTAGTTTTTTAATGTAATGGCTAGGAATAAAATAAAATAAAAACATTTTGCCCTCCCCACTACCCATTTATGTTGCTCTTATTTTGAAATGTAACTGGAAGTTCTGTGTTAAGAGAGGCGGAAAGATAATTTATGGAGACACCGCAATGTCAAACAGGAGACGCCGTTTATGCACCTGCACCGCGTTTATGTCGAACCAGTTAACACCATAGACATAAATATGTCTGTGGTTAACCCAATCTGCCAATAATGCCTTGTTTTTAGACATAATATGTCTGTGGTTAACACACACGCTTTGCTTTTTTAATTTTCAATTTTTTTCATCCAGCCTTTTTTTCTTGTTCAATCAGATGTGGCCCTCCAGATATTCCTCATTTTTTATCGTCCAAACATATGTGGTCCTCCATATATGTCTTACATATTTGTCCACAGAGAATTGGAGGAGGTCCCTGTGAAATGAACTCTGCAGGGGAAACAAAACTTTTCCAAAAATCACTGGAAATGACACAACCCTATAGCCATAATGGAGCATAGTCCAGTCCAGAAACCAGCAGATGCTGAAAAGAGAACTGTGTGCAAGTGGTGTTACACCAAAAATGAAAAGAAAAAGTTGTTCCATACCGTGACCAGAAAAACAAAAGTATGTGATGAAGGACAGCAAGGCTACAAACCATCCAATCCTCCTCTCAGTGTCTGTAAACTTGTCAAGTGGCCACATTCCCTCTTATAGCTAAAATTAGACCCTGGGCTCCTCTGTCAAGCAGTGTGAGTCACCTCCAGGGGCCCCATGTCAAAATAACTTGTGCAGCCACACTGTGGGCAAATACAGTGAAGCTACAAGCCAAGATATTATTGTTTATCTCTGTGGACCAAGACTGACATGAGCAGGGAACAATTCTGTCACAGACACAAGTTACTATCTAATAATGTGATTTAATAAGACAAATCAAGTACAGGTAGCTGTAACAGATGTGCAATCAGTCTCAGGAGAGGATGTGTTAAAATATGGGACTGCACGCAATGAAAACACTGCAAAAGTGGAGAAGCGGTGCTTTGCACAGAAAAATAAAAATGAAAGCTCAATTCTATGTTCTTTACTGTATTTGTGTGCACAGACATTTATTTGCTCATTTCCTATATGGGAGTGCATCTTCTGGCCTGTACTGTATTTATACAAATGGAGCTCTTCTGTGATTCAGAAATGAGCAAGAGGAACTCCAGCACCATCATTTTGTACATGAAATCATTACATGAATTTCAAACCAAACTGTCACCATCGTTAAAACACCATAAAAGTAACACCCTAAATCCTAAATTTCAAGTCTAGAAAATATTTAATAAATGTGTTCAAAAGCATATGCAGATTGTACATTCCACATGAAACTATGGAGACTGAACCATTTATAGGTGAATGAGTGATCTCAGACCACATTTCTAACGCCAATCCTATCATTTATAAAACTGTCCAGTAATACTCATTTGGTAGCTAAATAGAAATGTTAAATGATCATGATGTGACCAATGTGTGCCAAACTTGGGTATTTTACATAAAGGGTATGTTGGCTTTGTCCACTTTTTTTTCTATATAAGGATGTAGATATTTAGAGTTTTCTATGACACATTTCTATAACAGTCTTCATCTTGTTGACTTAAAATTGTTTATTCAGTCACAATTGCTATAATGGCTTGTCTAATCAGATTTAAAGGTTTTAGTTCTGATTGAAAAATAATGTTTTAAATCACAATAAGCTGCATGGTAAACCAACAGACTGCAAGCAGAGAGAAAACCCATCATGAAAGCATAACATTACATGGAACAACCTGAGAAACAACATTTGAAATACACTTCATGGATGAATAACAGTGAAAATGCAAAATACCCACAGCCGATTGACAAGTACTCAAACTCAGTATTATCTAAGTGTCAAGATTTTGGTCATGATTGAGGAAATAATGTGGTGGGAGATCAACAGACCGATTGATGCAAATTCTACGGTATTGCAGACTTTTGCCGGTCCATTGCGGTGAAGAGGGAGCTGAATTGCAAGGTGATTCCTACCCTCACTTATGACCATGACCTCTGGGTGACAACCAAATGAACAAGATCTCAGATACAAGCAGACAAAATGAGGTTTCTTCCCTGAGTGGCTGGACTCTCCCTTAGAGATAAAGCGAGAAGTTCAGATATTTGGGAGAGACTTGGAGTGAAGCTGCTGCTCCTCCACATTGAGAGGAACCAGTTTAGGTGGCTGCACTTTGTCTGGTCCCTCACCTAGGACCTGTCTGCCTTGGGTGACCCTACTAGGGGCATGAAGCCC
>JBBPBX010027632.1:26940-37157 GCA_038048925.1 Garcialebias charrua
CTAGGATCATTGGGACACTCAAACCCCTCCACCACGGTAAGGTGGCAGCCCAGGGAGGGGACGGCACTGTTTTGAGAAGTTTTTTACAGAGTCCATCCATCCATCCATCCATCCATTTTCTTTACCTGCTTCTTCCTTTTCAGGTCACGGGGGTCACCGGTGCCCATGTCCAGCAGTCACTGTGCGAGGGGCGGGGTACACCCTGGACGGGTCGCAAGTCCATCACAACAGCCACATAGAGACAAACAACCATTCACTCTCTCACTCACACCTAGAGACAATTTAGAGTTACCAATCAGCCTAACATGCATGTTTTTGGTCTGTGGGAGGAAACCGGAGTACCCGGAGGAAACCCACGCATGCACGGAGAGAACATGCAAACTCCACCCAGAAAGGCCCCCAGACCGGGATTTGAACCAAGGACTTGCTCGCTGAGAGGCAGCAGCTCTACTAGTTGTGACACCATGCTGCCCTTAAACAGAGTCAATGTTCTAATTTTATCAAACCATTTGCTTATTTGTCTGTCTCTACTTTGTAGTTTTAAATTGCAGTTTAGATTATGATGCAGGGGAAGGCTGGTCTGAACACCATTTAGCAGGTGTATAATAAATGTTGACCGGCACAGAGGATGGTTTATAATACAGTATGGAACCAGGGGTGGTCAGGATGTTGACCTGAACAGTAGATTTAACACAGAGAGAAGGGGGGTAGAGGATGCAGTGTCTCTGTCTTTTAGACATTCTGTATCTTCGAGGGACCCTTGGTTGAATAGATGCTACAATCATGATTAATTTTCTTGTAGTCAATACCAAACTTCCTACTGAGTACCATTCTGGAAATATAATGCAGCAAATGTAGTAATAACTACAAATCACCAGCTAAGATGTTTTACTGTAAATAATTTACTTAAGTGCAATCTGTAAATTGTTATGCAAAATTTATGCTTGCTTTTCATATTTCGGGAAAAAAAAAAAAATCTCCCTGAAACCACCATATTTTCATTTTAAAACCTTTCTCATTCTTATTAAAGTATTTTTATATATTTAATGAGCTTGACTATTCTCAGAATACATCCAAAAGACGCAACAAAAAAGCCAGTTTGGTAGACTTGGACACACCATGCTGTTTTTGCAGTACCAATTTCATTTTCATCCCTAAACCTTGTCAAGCGTGCAAGGATAGAGGCAATTTTTCTTTCTTTTTTTTCCCCCAATGGTGCACATTTTTTGTTAGAAAGCTTTGATCTGACATGCCAATTAAATGGGCTTTGTTTCTTTTGCAGATGCCCACAGTGCATAATAGAGTAGGTACAGTTCTCCTTTTCATTCAGCCTATAACAAATATTTATTTGCATGGAATCGTTTATTTGAATCAGAGCTTTAGCATTCCGGCAGATGAAATAATGAGATGACACATTTTATTCTCAGCGTGATGTGTGATATTTTGTGAGGCATAGTTTTTTGTGGTCATTACAAATTTATCAAAAACACGCTTGATTTTCCCTTGTCCAGAATAAAATAATCTCACCACAGTGAGGGGTGACTTGGTGTGAAGGAGAGGACAAATAAGGAATGCCAGCCCCAAAGGCTGCAAATACACAACACTTCTCCTTTGACCCTAGATGACTGTCAGGCTGCAGGACTTAACACAGCTCCTCTTTAACATTTCTTTATCTTTTTACTTTACAGCCAGCTACATGCAAAAATAAATAATAAGGACTGGAAATTAGGTACCTGGAGGCTCATGTGAGATCAATAATTGCTGAAGAGTTGAGATTAGAATTTTGACAAATAAGTATCTTAGAGATTGAAAGACTCAAGTCAATTTAATTTGAGTTTGGTCAATAATATGACTTGGTTTTGGATATAAAATAATCAGAGCTAAACAAATTTTATATGTGGGCCATCCATCCACCCATCCATCCATCCATCCATCCATCCATCCATCAATCCATCCATCATTGAGCTGTAGAGGCAAAACTGAGGGAAATTTGAGGGAAACCCATGCCTCCCTCTCTGTAGTGACACTTCCCTGCTTCTCCTGTGGCATTCCTGGGCCAAAGATCTATTTTACCTCCAGCAGGTTCTGGGTTTACCTTAAGGTCTGCCAGTAGGTCATACCTGGGAAACCTGCAAATGGAGGTGCCCAGGAGGTTTCCTAATCAGATGCCTGATCTCCGTCAGTTGACTCCTACGTTTTATGAGAAGGAAAAGCAGCCGCTCTATTGCAAACGCCCATGGAATCTTGTTATTTAAATCATGATCCATTCCTTTTGACCATAGGTGAGGATCAGTAAATTAAGAGCTTTACTTTTTTAGCTCTGCTCCCTTTACATCGTAACAGATCAGAGCAACACTCTTATTTCTCTGGATGAGATATTGAACAGTCAATCTATTGTCCTACTGTAACATAGTGAAAGACTCTGAGTACTCCAATGAATCTGAGGCCTATTTTGTCTAGGGAATTAGTCCTTGTAGTGTCTCCCTTCTCTTACTTGTCTCAAGGGAGGGGACAGACTGAGAACAATAAAAAAATGTTGATGGACAACAAACATATTTGTCCAGGTACTTTGCCTGGAAAAAGGAAAGCATAAAACTGTCCTGGAATCTGCCCTAGAGGGTAAGTCTTGCTGAAGAGTACCTACTGTTTGAGTATTGGCTTTTGTTAGTCCAATAGGCCAAGCACAAAAAAAGACAGAAAGCCACTTTTAAGTGGGGCCAACAAACTGCAAGAAGAGCTGCCAATGCTGTGTGATCTAGGTGGCAGGTAAGTGACTAATCCCAGTGACACCATATGGCTCTACTATAAGTATTTTGCACATTTTGAAGGCGTGTCAACATAATATGATGACATTTTCAAAATGCATTGCTTGTTTTTTTATCAATAAAGCAATCTGAATAAGTTTGAAACCTAAATTAACTTCAAATTGGAAAACTGTCAAAATCAACATGAAAATACTTTTCCAAAGTACAAATTCTACTTTGATGGAAGACATTTTGACACAATACCTGCTGCTTTCATAAACAATATAAGTCACACATTCCTTCAACAGAATTATAAATAGGCCCTCATTGCATACATTAATGACCCATATTTTCTGCTTTATCCAGCAGCTCATCAAACAGCACGGGCAGCACGGTGGCACAACTGGTAGAGCTGCTGCCTCTCAGCGAGAAGGTTGCCGGTTCAAATCCCGGTCCGGGGCCTTTCTGGGTGGAGTTTGCATGTTCTCCCCGTGCATGCGTGGGTTTCCTCCGGGTACTCCGGTTTCCTCCCACAGACCAAAAAACATGCTTGTTAGGCTGATTGGTGACTCTAAATTGACCCTAGGTGTGAGTGTGAGAGTGGATGGTTGTTTGGTGTGAGTGAGACAGGTCCCTCTTGTAAATGAGTCCCCGTGACTCAACGAGGCTAGCCTGTATAAATAAAGGTTGAATGAATGAATGAATGAAAAAACAGCCTGATTAGCTATCAACAATGCTCCATCCTTTCCCCGCCAACCCAATCGTTTCTTAACACAGTTTTAAACATTGTACTCTTTTGTTTACATATCAGGATTATATCTGCTCACATTTTTAGGTTAGTATTCACTTTTACAAGTTTTTGAGAGTCTACCAAATTAACTGAAGCTAAATATGCATTTTACATTTGTCGCTTACCAACGGGATTTGTTTTAACAACTGCAAATCCATAATTTTTCATTCTGACCTCATAGAGCTTAATTTCCCACATTGACCATGAAAAGACCTGCAGGGGAGTAGTTCACCTGTAATTCACACAGAATGTTGGGGAAACAGCAGCACACATCAAGGATTAGAACTGTAGCTGCAAAAGGACTGACTTCTGCAACAGTTTAAGTAGTTGATGTTGCACTACTGGTTTCCAACGATGCTCTGCTGTTTAAAATATTTCCAGCACACATGAACATCAAAGTCAAAGTCAACTTTATTGTCAGAACTGCAATATGTACAGGACATACACAGGATTGAAATTGCTTTTCTCTCAGTCCCTCGGTGCAACAGTAACCATTTAAACACTAAAACACTAAACATTTAATGAACATAAGCATAAAATGAAATAATAAAAGTGTAATACTGTCCTGAGTTTTTGCATAGTAGTATAAAAAGTATAAAAAGTATATCTATAAAATAAACTGAAGGTTCTAGCATTGACATTTGCAAAGAGTGGCAAAGCAGCATATGAGTTAATGTACACAGTATATGTATGAGGTAGTTGATGTTGGTATAGAGGCAAAAGTGGCATATGCAGTAAGGCACATTGGGCATCCTTAAATAAGGCTGGTCAGAGAATACTGTATATGTATCAGCAGTAGTGTAGATATAAAAGTAGTGTAAATGTAAACAGTAGTAATAAATGTAAACAGTAGTAATAAATGTAAACAGTATTAATAAATGTAAACAGTGAATGTAAACAGTAGTATGACTATAGGCAGTAATGTAATACAAACATTAGTGCAAATATGGGAAGTAGTGCAAACTGAATGAGCACATGACCGAGAGTTTAGTGAATAACCCGTTTGATGACACAGAGTCCAGTGTTAAAATATTTGTGTTGTGTGGTAATGTGTGATAAAGTTTTTTGTGTTAAGTTTTTTTGTTTTTTGTGCTGAACATGGCAGCAAAATGAGAATAATGCTGAATCGTATCAGTCATAAACTGACTCAATAGATCAAATGTGAGAAATGTTCACATTATTATAGCCCTTAACTAATACTGTAGGTGAAAGGGTAGTAATATATTACTACCCTTTCACCTACAGTATTAGTTTGTATGCTATGTTAGTATTAGACATGGGCAAATACTGTATACAGTGTTTGCCCATGTCTGTATGTATGTGCGATGAAAATTAGTCTGTGTGACTCAATGAGACTTCTTCTTCTTCTTTTAGCTTTTCCCCTTTCAGGGGTTGCCACAGCGAGTCATCCTCCTCCACCTATGTCCTCTGCATCCTCTGTCCTCACTCCAACTACCTCCATGTCCTCTCTAACTGCATCCATATATGTCTTGTGAAACCATCTTCAAGTTTCTGTCTGTATGGCTGACACATTGTCCAGTTTTAAGACAGACTTTCCTTTTAAATAAATCCTATAATTAGGTTTGGCTTGTTATGCTGCCTTAAGCTTAGACTACTGGAGGACAAATTGACCTAATTTCTTAAATGAATAGTTAAATTTGAATAGTTTTCATTTGATATTATTTCTACCTTAACATGTGATTCTTGACCTGCCATTGTGTATATGTTCCTACAAACCCAGCCGGTCAAAGCAGATGGCCGCTTGTCCAGAGCCTCGTTCTGCTAAAGGTTTCTCCCTCATGAGGGAGTTTTTCCTTTCCACTGTCACCTTCATGCTTGCTCAAGATGAGAGTCCTGCAATATAGTTAAATTCTGTTGCTCCTTGTAGCCTCACTTTTCCACAAGCCTCCCTCTCAATCACACATGTACTCTCTCTTACCAAGACTGACTTCCATTTCTCTTTTTTGAAATTCATATCTTCACCTCTCCAAAATCTCTTCCACCTGTTCCCTTTCCCTCACCACATATCACAATGTCATTTGTAAACATCATAGTCTAACAAGAAGGGCCTCAGAGCCGATCCTTGATGCAATCCCACCTCCACCTTGAAGCTAGCTGTCACTCCTACAGCACATCTCACCACTGTCCTGCTGTCTTCATACATGTCCTGTACCAGTCTAACATACTTTTTTGACACTCCAGATTTCATCATGCAATACCACACCTCCTCTCTTGGCACCCTGTCATATGCTTTTTCTAAACCCACAAAGACACAATGGAGTTCTTTCTGACCCTCTCTGTACTTCTCCATCAACATTCTCAAAGCAAATATGACATATGTGGTGCTCTTTCTTGGCATTAAACCATACTGCTGCTCACAGATAGTCACCTCTCGTCTAAGTCTTGCTTCCACAACTCTCTCCCAGATCTTCATCGTGTGGCTCATCAACTTAATTCCCCTGTAATTGTTGCATTTCTGTGCATCACCCTTGTTCTTAAAAATGGGAACCAGCACACTTCTTCTCTATTCCTCAGGCATTTTCTCACCCTCAAATATGTCATTGAATATTTGAGTCAAAAACCTCACTGCCACCTCTCCAAGACATTTCCAAACCTCCACTGGTATGTCATCAGGTCCTACTGCCTTCCCCTTCTTCATTCTTTTCAGAGGTTTCTGGATTTCACCCTCACTAATCTTTCCCACTTCCTGGTCCACAGTTTATATGACAATTACTCTTCATTCTCTTTTCTGCTCTTCATTCATTAGCTCCTCCAAGTTATCCTTCCATCTTCCCATCACACTCTCCTCGCTTGTTAGAACATTATCATTCCTATCTTTAACAAGCCTAACCTGTTGCACATCCTTTCCAGCCTGATCCCTCTGTCTTGCCAATCAGTACAAGTCCTTCTTGTCCTCTTTAGTGTCCAGTCTCCCATATAACTTCTTAGCACTTTGAGATTTTTGTTAATGAAAAGTGCGTTATAAATTAAATTCATTATTATTATTATTATTATTATTATTATTATTATTATTATTATTATTATTATTATTATTATTATTATTATAACTCATACACCTTCTGCTTTGCCTTAGCTACTTCACTTTTTGTTCTGTGTTGAGTCTCCTTATATTCGTGTCTCCTCTCTTCAGGTACTCTCACTGTCATATTTCTTATATTTCATGCAGGCTATCGCCCTTTAAGCCACGCCCTAGTGGGTTTACCCTTGCGCTTCACGCCAATCACTGAAGACTTCTAGTCCACGCCCACCTGCCGTGGGCCCCGCCTCGGTCTGCTATTTATTCTGTTGCTGACCGAGAATCGGCTCCCAAAAATTTTTCACGCCGATTGAGAAGATTTCTACCTCATGGATACCAGAAGAAGATCCATCAAGAAGTGCCCAGGATGCAAGACCGGCTTCATGCTGCAGGCCGACTTGCATCCTGGCTGCGAGATGTGTCTCGGATTTGAGCATGCGCAGGAGGCGATGGTCCAGTCTCCCGAGTGCCCCTCCTGCCAGCTCCTGCCTCTGGACGAGAGGCAGCGCCGGTTCGACCTCACTGCCCGGACGGCAGCTGAGGCTCGGCCGATGGTGGTCGCTCCGCCCCCTCTGTGGCTCTTGGAGGAGACGGACTACGCGACCACGGGGGTAGCTAGCGAGACCGGTCTCTCCCCCGCTGGGGGTTCAGGTCCGGTCTCACCCTTCATTCCCCAGCTGGAAGGAGCTAGCAGTCGCGTTGCCCCACTTCTATTGAAGTGCGTGGAACCGACAATACCCCCCACCGAGGGAGCAGCCGTGGTCGGCATGGCCGCCACGTCCACACAGATGCCAGCTGGCCAGTCAGCGGACCACGATCCAGTGACCAACCAGCTCTTTGATGTGGAGTCGTGCAGCAGCAGGGCTCCGTCTCCTGAGGGCGCAGGACCAACGGACCCCGACACGGTCGAGCCAGGTCCTCTCTTCAACCTGGCCAACGCGCTGCCGGACATTATCAAGTGGGCAGCGGGTACGTGCGGCATGACGGTCCCTGAATGCACCACTCAGACGTCTGCGACACCACTCCTGGCGGGACGGTTCGCTGCGAAGCCTGTGAGCCAGACGCAGATGATCTGGCCGTGCGTTCCAGACATCCTTTCTCTGCTGCAGGCTGAAGGACGTGACCCGCTGAAAATGAGGGCGCCTGTTTCCTCATTTGTGCCGGTGACGAAGGTCCAGGGACTGACGGACCAGACCTTCCCCTCGGTTCCACCACTGGAGCAAAGTTTGTCCGCGGTTTTTGGCCTAAAATCCGCCAAACTTGTGGGGAAACCCGCGACACCACCAGCACCTGCAGATCAGTTCTCTACAAAGATGCAGGACCGCATCCACAAGTGTGCTTCGCAGGTTGGTGCCGCGGCAAATAACATCGCTCTCCTCGCTGTCGGAGTCGGGCGGGAGCCGACGCACGAGAACGCAGGAGCGGCTCTGGACGCCATCACCAACCTGTGCGGGGCACTGGCGACCTGCTCTGCAAGGATCACAGCGTGGGCTACGCTGCTCCAACGTCAGGTGTGGCTCAAGCTGTGCCCCACCATCACAGAGGAGATCAAGCGACAGCTTCTGGAGGGGCCGATTTCGACGCAGGGTCTTTTCGGCGATCACTACCAGGCTGTGTTCGACCATCTGCGCTCGTCCACAGACGCGCTCGAGCAGGTGAGGAAGCACGCTGCTCCGCCGCGGGCAGACCCTCGAGCTTCACACGGTTCGGTGCGCCCTACGGAGCAGAGTAAGGCGTACCGCAGCGAGAAGAGGCTTTCATCCCCATCAAAGACATTCGCTGTGCCGCACACACCAGCCCCGTCCAAAGGACAACCGGCTCCCTACTTCCAGCGGGGAGCCTGGAGCTCCAGAGGCAGGGGTCGCCAGCAGTCCTCATGGTCCAGCCAGCACCAAGGTGCAAAGCGGGACATGAAAAAATGACGGTGTACAGGGGATGTGTTCTGCAATGTTTTGGTTTCTGAAAATAAAGAATCTGTCTTTGAAAACAGTGTTTTTTATTCAGACACGCTGGTTTCCTCCTTTCAGAGGTCCGTGAACGCATCTCCAGGTTCGTGCGATACAAACAATGCACATTCTTCCACACAAAGCAGAGCTTCAAGTGGTTTCGATGGTCCCCCTGTACCCACTCCAGCCCCGCCTCCCCGTACGAAGACGGGGGCATGTGTACGTGACTGTTTGCAGGCACAAGGCGATGCATTGCACAGTCATGTCAGACAAACTTCTGCTTTTGTTAACTCAGTTACCTGTCATGAGCCTGGTCTGGACAATTTAGCTCCAGCCNCACTGTAGTTCTGTTTAGTTTTTCACTGAGTTGTACTTAAGAGCATTTGTTGTTGTTGATTTCATATAGTATTTTGATTTTTTAAAAAGTGCCCAATGCTTCAGGCTTTAACTCTTTGCACAACTGCTCCTTAGTGGGCCAAGATGGTGTAGAGGCAGGGGAACCGACTTGGGACACGAAGGACCCAGGTTCGAACCCCAGTCACGGCATACCTTGTGGTGTCTATGGGCGGCACACCTCACCCCCAAATTGCCCCCCGGGCGCTTTCAATAGCTGCCCACTGCCCCACCTGGTGGTGGTTGGGTTAAATGCAGAGACTAATTTCGTCTTGTATGGAAACATACACAGATGACAAATGTGACATTATTATTATTATTATTTGCCAATTAGGCCGCATGCACCCTCCCCGCATCTAATTTATTTACTCATTGGTTAATCCAGCCTGCTGTCAGAACCTACTGTTATCATCCAATGTGGTCATCTTTATCTCCTGTTGCTGAAATCATAAATAGTGTAATCAAGGGTGTCTGACAAAATATATAATTAACAAATGGACTTTTTTTAATGAAATTACTTATATACCTTCCCAAAAGTTAATTAATTAACTTTTGGGATCAACACAATGCAAGATGGCCACCACAGTTAAGTGACCTTGGCAAAAACAAAAATGGGTGAAACTCACCAGTTTTCCAGATATTGAGCTATACTTTAGTGTAGTAGTAGCTGAAAGTCTTTTTTTTTTACACAAACACTGAGATATATCAGGTCACACAAGACCCGTTTTAAAATGTCAGCCCTTATTTATTAGAGTCAATTCTGTCTAATGGCATTTGATGGATGAAGTTCTCAGAAAGTAATAAGATGTTCATATTCACCTACTTATCTTTGGAGTTAATCCAGTTCAAGATGGTTGGAACAACTAAGCAATTTTAACCAACATAAAAATTCCACTCAGAACAATTTACAACATAAGAATAACGTTTGTGATGGAAGCTAAGAGCCGTTCCCGACATGTACTCAGCATTTCAGATAAGTGCAATCTTGTTATAACACAGGAGATTGCACCTAACTTCAGTTACAATTTTTGACAAAAATGGCAAACTCTTCTCTTCCGATAACTAAAGGATTTTGCTCTAAGGGTTTGCATAAAAGGAGATAGGTGATCTACATGCCACAGTAGGCCTTTAAGTTATTCCTATGTTTTTTCCCCATGCTGCCATGTCAACTCTTGATTTTATAGTTAATGTATTTATGATAAACGTTTGTTAAATGTTGCAAATGTACATGATTTCTGCCTGAAAGGGCCACCCTAGTAGTTTGAAGAAACTAAATTTAAACAACATAAACACTAGAAAGCATGTTT
>JBBPBX010027633.1:3433-25961 GCA_038048925.1 Garcialebias charrua
CATTTTTACAGTTGCCGCTGTCCGCTCGAGCGTCGATCACCCCAAACATAAAAAAACGTTTTAATCTCAACAAAGACTTCCGGAGCTGCAGTTCGGCTCGTAGAAACCCACTCAAGTAGCTGATTTCGTCTGCCTGGTGTACAAGAAACAACCGGAAAAGGAACCAGACACTCCTCCCCCAGACGCGTCTTCAGTGTGAACAGATTCTGGTGACAAGCGGCCAAAAGGGTGCAGCAAGAGCGTTTCGACGCATTCGGTGGGTACCCGGCGTGAGTGATACTATAGTATCAAGGAGGACCATCAGCAGCTGGTTTCAGCTGTCATCAGCCAACTGGTTGATCCACTGTGAGAGGGTGCTATTTATAAGACTGAGCTGAATACAGCAGCTCAGACTGAGGAAGTCTTTCGGACGAAAGACGAAACGTTTCTACAATATTTTTGCTTTGTTTTGTTTTTTGAATGTCCAGAGGACCAGACTTTTTTAGAGTTGAATGAATATGCATGTCAATCAGTCACAACATGGAGTAATGAACCCCAGAAGTCCCATCCAGATGATTGTTCCAGAGGTTTAGACGTTTGTTCCAGTTCATATCTTAGATCTTATGCTTTTATTTACATTTTATACTTTTGTTGGATGTAACTAGGACTCTGTGTACATAATTTCATTCAGTCACATAAACCACATGTGGTGGAATGAAATATCAGGACCAGTTGAAGGAGGATGAGGACCAGTTGAAGGAGGATGAGGACCAGTTGAAGGAGGATGAGGACCAGTTGAAGGAGGATGAGGACCAGTTGAAGCAGGATGAGGATCAGTTGAAGGAGGATGAGGATCAGTTGAAGGAGGATGAGGACCAGTTGAAGGAGGATGAGGACCAGTTGAAGGAGGATGAGGACCAGTTGAAGGAGGATGAGGACCAGTTGAAGGAGGATGAGGACCAGTTGAAGGAGGATGAGGACCAGTTGAAGGAGGATGAGGACCAGTTGAAGGAGGATGAGGACCAGTTGAAGGAGGATGAGGACCAGTTGAAGGAGGATGAGGACCAGTTGAAGGAGGATGAGGACCAGTTGAAGGAGGATGAGGACCAGTTGAAGGAGGATGAGGACCAGTTGAAGGAGGATGAGGACCAGTTGAAGGAGGATGAGGACCAGTTGAAGGAGGATGAGGACCAGTTGAAGGAGGATGAGGACCAGTTGAAGGAGGATGAGGACCAGTTGAAGGAGGATGAGGACCAGTTGAAGGAGGATGAGGACCAGTTGAAGGAGGATGAGGACCAGTTGAAGGAGGATGAGGACCAGTTGAAGGAGGATGAGGACCAGTTGAAGGAGGATGAGGACCAGTTGAAGGAGGATGAGGACCAGTTGAAGGAGGATGAGGACCAGTTGAAGGAGGATGAGGACCAGTTGAAGGAGGATGAGGACCAGTTGAAGGAGGATGAGGACCAGTTGAAGGAGGATGAGGACCAGTTGAAGGAGGATGAGGACCAGTTGAAGGAGGATGAGGACCAGTTGAAGGAGGATGAGGACCAGTTGAAGGAGGATGAGGACCAGTTGAAGGAGGATGAGGACCAGTTGAAGGAGGATGAGGACCAGTTGAAGGAGGATGAGGACCAGTTGAAGGAGGATGAGGACCAGTTGAAGGAGGATGAGGACCAGTTGAAGGAGGATGAGGACCAGTTGAAGGAGGATGAGGACCAGTTGAAGGAGGATGAGGACCAGTTGAAGGAGGATGAGGACCAGTTGAAGGAGGATGAGGACCAGTTGAAGGAGGATGAGGACCAGTTGAAGGAGGATGAGGACCAGTTGAAGGAGGATGAGGACCAGTTGAAGGAGGATGAGGACCAGTTGAAGGAGGATGAGGACCAGTTGAAGGAGGATGAGGACCAGTTGAAGGAGGATGAGGACCAGTTGAAGGAGGATGAGGACCAGTTGAAGGAGGATGAGGACCAGTTGAAGGAGGATGAGGACCAGTTGAAGGAGGATGAGGACCAGTTGAAGGAGGATGAGGACCAGTTGAAGGAGGATGAGGACCAGTTGAAGGAGGATGAGGACCAGTTGAAGGAGGATGAGGACCAGTTGAAGGAGGATGAGGACCAGTTGAAGGAGGATGAGGACCAGTTGAAGGAGGATGAGGACCAGTTGAAGGAGGATGAGGACCAGTTGAAGGAGGATGAGGACCAGTTGAAGGAGGATGAGGACCAGTTGAAGGAGGATGAGGACCAGTTGAAGGAGGATGAGGACCAGTTGAAGGAGGATGAGGACCAGTTGAAGGAGGATGAGGACCAGTTGAAGGAGGATGAGGACCAGTTGAAGGAGGATGAGGACCAGTTGAAGGAGGATGAGGACCAGTTGAAGGAGGATGAGGACCAGTTGAAGGAGGATGAGGACCAGTTGAAGGAGGATGAGGACCAGTTGAAGGAGGATGAGGACCAGTTGAAGGAGGATGAGGACCAGTTGAAGGAGGATGAGGACCAGTTGAAGGAGGATGAGGACCAGTTGAAGGAGGATGAGGACCAGTTGAAGGAGGATGAGGACCAGTTGAAGGAGGATGAGGACCAGTTGAAGGAGGATGAGGACCAGTTGAAGGAGGATGAGGACCAGTTGAAGGAGGATGAGGACCAGTTGAAGGAGGATGAGGACCAGTTGAAGGAGGATGAGGACCAGTTGAAGGAGGATGAGGACCAGTTGAAGGAGGATGAGGACCAGTTGAAGGAGGATGAGGACCAGTTGAAGGAGGATGAGGACCAGTTGAAGGAGGATGAGGACCAGTTGAAGGAGGATGAGGACCAGTTGAAGGAGGATGAGGACCAGTTGAAGGAGGATGAGGACCAGTTGAAGGAGGATGAGGACCAGTTGAAGGAGGATGAGGACCAGTTGAAGGAGGATGAGGACCAGTTGAAGGAGGATGAGGACCAGTTGAAGGAGGATGAGGACCAGTTGAAGGAGGATGAGGACCAGTTGAAGGAGGATGAGGACCAGTTGAAGGAGGATGAGGACCAGTTGAAGGAGGATGAGGACCAGTTGAAGGAGGATGAGGACCAGTTGAAGGAGGATGAGGACCAGTTGAAGGAGGATGAGGACCAGTTGAAGGAGGATGAGGACCAGTTGAAGGAGGATGAGGACCAGTTGAAGGAGGATGAGGACCAGTTGAAGGAGGATGAGGACCAGTTGAAGGAGGATGAGGACCAGTTGAAGGAGGATGAGGACCAGTTGAAGGAGGATGAGGACCAGTTGAAGGAGGATGAGGACCAGTTGATTACAAGATGGCGGCGCGTGCAAAGGCTGCGGCTTCTCTCTCTCCCGACAACAAGGTGTTTTCGTCTTCTTTGTCCTGCATGCCGCAATGTGCCGGCACGTCTTCGTCATGTTTACGTGTTCAAGAACGCAAGTATAGCCGTGAGATCCTACTTGATGTCGGAAAAACCGCTCATTTGGGAATAAACAGTGAACTCCAGGAGAAGCTACATGAGCTCGAACAGAAGCTACATGAGCTTCGTGACTGCGGCCTGCTTTGGAAGCCAGCCCCGAGCCTCCTTTCATCGCGCCCGCCGTGGAAGCGCCACAAGCGGCTGGACAGAAAGCGGAAGCCAGCCCTGAGCCTCCCTTCATCGCGCCCGCCGTGGAAACGCCACAAGCGGCGTGACAGAAAACAGAAGCGGGGTAAACGCGGAGGTGTCAGAGCTAGGCTAGCAGCTAGCCCACACAAACCGGCGATCCCATCCATGGTTTTGGCTAACGTGCGCTCCTTGGACAATAAACTGGATTATATACGCCTGCTACGAACGACACAAAAGACTGTGAGAGACTGTTGTGTGTTTGTATTCACGGAAACGTGGCTCAACAACAACGTTCCGGACCATGCTGTCCAGCTAGGGGAGCTAACATGCTACAGAGCGGACCGAACCCCCGAGGGAGGTAAGAGATGGGGAGGGGGGCTCTGTGTTTACATCAACAAAGCATGGTGCCTGGATGCTGCGGTGGTCTACAAACACTGCTCACATTTAGTGGAGTTCATGACTATTAAATGCAGACCGTTCTATTTACCGAGGGAGTTTACAGCTGTTTTGATTGTTGCTGTATATATCCCTCCAAGCTCCAACAGCAAAGTTAGAAGTGAGGCTTTGAATGAACTATATCTGCACATCAGTGAGCAACAAACAGCCCATCCTGATGCTTTTCTCATCACGGCTGGTGATTTCAACCATGCAGATTTAAAGAGTGTATTTCCAAAAACATACAGAAACATAAACTTTGCAACAAGAGGAAACAACACACTGGACCAAGTTTACACCACCATGAAAAATGCCTACAGAGCCCTCCCCCTCCCCCACATTGGTGCTTCTGACCATATCTGTGTTATGCTAAAGCCAGCATACAGGCCGCTGGTGAAAGTCACAAAACCAGTCCGCAAGCAGATACGAGTGTGGCCAGAGGGGTCTTCAGAGGCACTCCAGGACTGTTTTGACACCACAGATTGGGGTATGTTCAAAGAAGCTGCTACCACAAACAACAACACATGTCTCCAGGAGTACTCAGACACTGTATGTTCATACATCACCAAGTGCATTGATGATGTTACCAACCTCAAAACCATCACTGTTCGGGCTAATCAGAAGCCATGGCTGACAGCTGAGGTTTACAGACTCCTGAAAGCCAGGAATGCTGCCTTCAAAGCGGGAGATCAGGTGGGCCTGAGGGCAGCCAGAAAGAACCTGGATCTGGGCATCAGAAAGGCCAAGAAGCAGTATTCCAGGAAAATAGCTCACCGTTTCAAGGACAGCAAGGATACACGCAGTCTGTGGCAGGGAATACAGACCATCACAAACTACAACCCCCCCCAGACCTGTGACAGCTCAACCTCTACGCTGAATGAACTGAATGAGTTCTTTGCTCGGTTTGAGGCAAGTAACAGCACACCTGCACATAAACTCCCCCCCTCTCCTGATGGCCAGGTGCTGGCGCTGTCCTCAGACAGCGTAAGGCGATCATTCATCAAGATTAACGCCCGGAAGGCCTCTGGTCCTGACAACATACCTGGTCGTGTGCTGAAGGACTGTGCAAGGGAACTCGCAACGGTCTTCACGGACATCTTTAACATCTCACTGAGCCAGGCCATCGTCCCCACCTGTTTCAAAGCCACCACCATCATCCCTGTCCCAAAGAAGGCAACGCCCGCATGCCTCAATGACTATCGCCCAGTAGCACTCACCCCCATCCTGATGAAGTGCTTTGAACGGCTAGTCATGAAAAGCATCACATCTGTCCTCCCTGCCTCCCTGGATCCCTTCCAATTTGCATACCGACCTAATCGCTCAACCGACGATGCCATCTCCTCTGCCCTCCACACAGCTCTCACACATCTGGACACGAAGGACTCTTATGTTAGAATGCTGTTCATCGACTTCAGCTCGGCATTCAACACCATCATCCCCCAACAGCTCATCCATAAACTGGACAGTCTGGGGCTGAACACCTCAATGTGTAACTGGCTGCTAGACTTCCTGACCGGGAGACCACAGACAGTACGGATCGGGAGTAACACATCTAGCACCATCACATTGAACACAGGGGCCCCACAAGGATGTGTGCTGAGCCCCCTTCTATTCACCCTGCTAACACACGACTGCACACCATCGTACAGCTCCAACCACTTCATCAAGTTTGCGGACGACACAACAGTGGTAGGTCTCATCAGCAACAACGATGAGACGGACTACAGGAACGAGGTGAGCCGCCTGGCCTTGTGGTGCGGACACAACAATCTCACTCTCAACGTGGAGAAGACAAAGGAGATTGTTGTGGACTTCAGGAAGAGGGATGCACAACATGCCCCTCTGACCATCAACAGCACCGCAGTGGAGAGAGTGGACAGCACCAAGTTCCTGGGAGTGCACGTCTCAAAGGACCTGTCCTGGAGCAGGAACACTGCAGCACTGGCCAAGAAGGCTCACCAGCGCCTCTACTTTCTCCGCAAGCTGAAAAGGGCTGGAGCTTCAACCCCCATCATGTGCACCTTCTACAGGGTGCCATAGAAAGTGTCCTGACCAGCTGCATCACGGTGTGGTTTGGTGCATGTACTGCATCATGCCGCAAGAGCCTCCAGCGCATCGTGAAAGCAGCTGAGAAGATCGTCGGCACCTCCTTGCCCTCACTGCAGGACTTACACAGCAAACGCCTCACTCGGAAAGCCCACTGCATGGCAGGTGATCCCACACACCCACTACACAGCCGCTTTAGACTGCTGCCATCAGGGAGGAGACTGAGGAGTCTCCAGGCTCGAACCAGCAGACTGAGAGACAGCTCTGTTCATCAGGCAGTCAGAATGCTAAACACTCTGCCTGCTCTGCCTCCCCTCCCATTTGAACTGCCTTAACACAAAAAACTTTCTCACACATTACCACTCAACACAAAGTTTTTAACACTGGACTCTGTGTCATCAAACGGGTTATTCACTAAACTCTCGGTCATGTGCTCATTCAGTTTGCACTACTTCTCATATTTGCACTAATGTTTGTATTACATTACTGCCTATAGTCATACTACTGTTTACATTCACTGTTTACATTTATTAATATGGTTTACATTTATTACTACTGCTTTACATTTATTACTACTGTTTACATTTACACTACTTTTATCTACACTACTGCAGATACATATACAGCATTCTCTGACTAGCCTTATCTAAGGATGCCAAATGTGCCTCACTGCATATGCCACTTTGCCTCTATACCAACATCAACTACCTCATACATATACTGTGTACATTAACTCATATGCTGCTGTGCCACTCTTTGCAAATGTCAATGCTAGAACCTTCAGTTTATTTTATAGATATACTTTTTATACTTTTTATACTACTATGCAAAAACTCAGGACAGTATTACACTTTTATTATTTCATTTTATGCTTATGTTCATTGGGTGTTTGGTGTTTCAGTGTTGGTGTAAATTTTCATACTTTTATACTATTATGAAAAAACTCAGGACAGTGTTACACTTTTACTATTTTATGCTTATGTTTATTAAATGTTTTAGTGTTTAGTGTTTAGATGGTTACTGTTGCACCGAGGGACTGAGAGAAACGCAATTTCGGTCCTGTGTATGTCCTGTACATATTGCAGTTCTGACAATAAAGTTGACTTTGACTTTGAAGGAGGATGAGGACCAGTTGGATTCTCAGTCTCTATATATTTCTTGTAAGTACAGGTATCAGTCTCTATTCTTGTAAGTACAGGTATCTGTTGCTACAGGATCAGTGGTTGTTGCATCCAGATGTTTGCAGATGTGTAGACCAGCTGTAAAACATGTTTCTATGAACTGCTCGTTGTTTTGACAGGAACCTTCGGTTGTTGAGGTCGGACGTTAAAGAAGTTTTAATAAACTTCTGTCTGAAGAGCTGAGGTTCTTCACAACTTCTCCTGACCAACGTTCCTTCTGTCTCACATGGTGCACACAAACAGCTGTTCTGGTGCAGATGTGCACACAAACAGCTGTTCTGGTGCAGATGTGCTCATCCAAACAGCTGTTCTGGTGCAGATGTGCTCATCCAAACAGCTGTTCTGGTGCAGACGTGCTCATCTAAACAGCTGTTCTGGTGCAGATGTGCTCATCCAAACAGCTGTTCTGGTGCAGATGTGCTCATCCAAACAGCTGTTCTGGTGCAGATGTGCTCATCCAAACAGCTGTTCTGGTGCAGATGTGCTCATCCAAACAGCTGTTCTGGTGCAGATGTGCTCATCCAAACAGCTGTTCTGGTGCAGATGTGCTCATCCAAACAGCTGTTCTGGTGCAGATGTGCTCATCCAAACAGCTGTTCTGGTGCAGATGTGCTCATCCAAACAGCTGTTCTGGTGCAGATGTGCTCATCCAAACAGCTGTTCTGGTGCAGATGTGCTCATCCAAACAGCTGTTCTGGTGCAGATGTGCTCATCCAAACAGCTGTTCTGGTGCAGATGTGCTCATCCAAACAGCTGTTCTGGTGCAGATGTGCTCATCCAAACAGCTGTTCTGGTGCAGATGTGCTCATCCAAACAGCTGTTCTGGTGCAGATGTGCTCATCCAAACAGCTGTTCTGGTGCAGATGTGCTCATCCAAACAGCTGTTCTGGTGCAGATGTGCTCATCCAAACAGCTGTTCTGGTGCAGATGTGCTCATCCAAACAGCTGTTCTGGTGCAGATGTGCTCATCCAAACAGCTGTTCTGGTGCAGATGTGCTCATCCAAACAGCTGTTCTGGTGCAGATGTGCTCATCCAAACAGCTGTTCTGGTGCAGATGTGCTCATCCAAACAGCTGTTCTGGTGCAGATGTGCTCATCCAAACAGCTGTTCTGGTGCAGATGTGCTCATCCAAACAGCTGTCCTGGTGCAGATGTGCTGTCAGTGCTGCTGGTTGTTCCTGGCTGAGTGAGTCAGACTTCTTCCTCGTTAATGAACTCTTCTTCTTGTGTTTGGTGGCGGTGCAGAGAACTCTCTCAGTAATCAGCGCTGCGTTTCTCCCTGGAGGATTTCAGACGAGCACCAAGTCATCCTGATGATCGCAGCGGCAGAGGAACTCATTACACTCGCTCCGACACATCCCATTATTCATCTGTTATCAGTCAGAGCTGAGGACTTAACGATGCTCTGCTGAGTTTCACTCAGCGTTCTGCGAGGTCACGACGGTCCTGCTGCTTCCACCTTTAATTAACGACGCAATTATAAAGAAGTTCGTGCAGAAAGCCCGGAGTCCCGGAGCAACTTCCACATTCACTGGCAGAGCAGACTCTTACTGTGAAGAGTCAAACAGGTTCAGTCCTCTTCCTGCCGCCCCTCTGACTGAATCCTCCTGAACATGAGGATCTGTGGGGGCGGCCATGATGGAGACAGTGGAGGAAGAAAAGCATGCTGGGTAATATAAAACCTGACCTTTCTTGGTTTTATGAGACGTTTTTTTCCATGGAGGGAACGTGAGGGGAGGTCATGTCCATAAAACACAATGAGGTACGTCATCCATCCATCCATCCATCCATCTTTTACTCGCTTGTTCCATTTTGGTCACAGTGGTCTCTGGTGTCCATGTCCAGCCATCACTGTGCACGAGGCAGAGGACAACCTGGACACGTCTCGAGTCCTTCACAGGACAATTACCATTCTCTCTCTCTCTTTTGAACTTTATGTTAAAATTTACATTAAACGTTACAATAAACTTCATATAAAACTCTGAAGTCTCAACTTTTAATGGGCGGGCCGGTCTCCATGAGGTGAAGCAGGTTGAAGGTGTAGAGCTTTTATTTTGGCGGTAGTCTTGGAGCATTCTGCTGTGTCTCCATCTTGTTCTGTGTTTCAAAGAGGCTCTGCAGCGACGTTTGTTTAGTGCTGAAGTTACTTTAAACTCACAGGTGGATGAAATACATTGTGATGGAGTCGAGCAGGAGCTCAAACTGTGCGGATGAAAGTGATTAATTTTCAAAATTAAATATCATGTGGACTAATGGATTTTTATTTTTTTATTATAAACTTTTTTCTCTTTGCGACCCGAAACCCAGTGATCTACGGCCTGGTACTGGTCCTGGTACTGGTCCTGGTACTGGTCCTGGTACTGGTCCTGGTACTGGTCCTGGTACTGGTCCTGGTACTGGTCCTGGTACTGGTCCGCAGCCCAGTGATTGGGAACTCCCGACATAGAAGACAAAAAGTCTGTTGAGTCACTGGTTGTCATGGTGACAAGGAGCAGCACTCAAGAGGCACTACAGACAGAAACACAGAGTAAAAAGTAAACCTCAGACAAGACCCGTGAGCAGCAGGAGGTTCTGATGGTGCCACAGGTTCTGTTTGGGTGTGTGACCTCTGACCTCTGAGAGGAAGCATCAGTCCAGGAGACACTCTGGGTGGACGGAGACAGAAAGACTGAAGACAGGAGGAGTTTAATCATTCTGTGATCAAATCAGTAAATTCTTCACGTTCAGCTGTGATTGAGGAAAAGATCTAAAGTTCTGAAAACAGCTGTCCAACTTCCTGTGACTTGTCTGGACCCAGAATGATGGTTCTGAAGCCTGAGCTGCAGGTCCAAACAGGACCAAGTAGGTATCTCTGCAGACCCCAAAGGAAGGCGTTTCTCAAGGGCCACACTTGATTGGATGATACTGATTTGTAACTTCTAACATTAAAAGTTACATATGTTGTCTCTGGTGCCTCCTGCTCAACGAGGTGTCTAGTACATATATGTCTATGAGTAAAATGGCAGACTGTGTGAGCTGGTTCGACATTAGCGGCGTCTCCATACTTTCTCTTTCCGCGTCTCTTAACAGAACTTCCGGTTACCATACATTTCAAATTAAGAGCTACATAAATGGGTGGTGGGGCTAAATGTTTGTTTTTTAATACCTGGTCATTACATTAAAAAACTAAATCCATTTTGCTGAATAATGTGAAAATAGTTACAATCAATTCATAAAGAAAGAAAAATAAAGTAACCAAAATAATAATGATACTTAAACTGGCTTTAGGATGTTTCCTTTAACTTCACATTTTCTTGTTCAACCAGCAGTCACTGCAGATGAGTGATGTTCAGTTTCTGTAAGATTTCTGCAACTGGACCAGGTATTTCTGCTTACTGGTTAACTTCCTGAATGATTCTAGGAGCTATGCTGTCGGGGGCAGTTATAATTGTCCCTGGTAGGGTCTCCCAAGGCAGAATGGTCCTAGGTGACAGGCCAGACAAAGAGAGATTCAGAAGATTTTTATGGACATGACACAGCAAGGAACTCGGTGTCCCTTGTGGGAGAGGGGCTCGTCGACGAGCGTCTGGTGACCGGGTCTCTACCTATGGGGCCCGGTCAGGCTCAGCCCGAAGAAGCAGTACGAGTTTGCCTTCCTGTGGACCCACCACCTGCAGGAAGGGCCATAAAAGTCAGGTGCATGATGCCATGGGCAGTGGCCAAAGGCGGGAACCTTGGCGCTCTGACCTTGGCTTACCAAAGCTGGCGCTTGGGACATGGAACGTGACCTCTCTGGTGGAGAAGGAGCCTGAGCTTGTGTGCAAGGTTGAGAGGTAGAATAGAATAGAATATATCTTTATTGGCATATTTGCACCAAGGTACAAAGTGTTGCAATTGGCGCACGCACTAACCTAAGAGGGACGTACGCACGGAAGCCGCAGCAGTGTAAAACTGCGCCACCAACAATCAGATATGGAAAAAGGAACATACAGTATTCATGGATCTATCACATTTTGTCTTAGGACACTCTATGATAAAGTCCAAAAAACTCTACCAGCTTTAGCACGAATAAAGACAAGACATGTTGCATGTGATGACGACAAGCAGGGATAGTCCGTGAGTAATCATTTCAGATAAGCACAGTCTTGCAGATGGCTCAGCTCGGCTCCATCCGAACGCACACACAGAGATCTCTGGGGGAGGGGGGGGGCAGCGAGTTCTCACAGCTTTCGACTCCAGGAGAAGTTTTGCAGACAGCCTTCTTTCAAGGTCGCTCAGAGTCCCGATTAGATTAGTCGCTTTATTTATTTTCAGGTCAGGCCACAGTGTACTTTTGACTGCAGCCTTCAAGTCCAGGTGCTGTTCAGGTCCAAATCGCAGAATCATGTGAGGTTCCGAGCTACAAATCCCCAACTGTGTCCTGATTGAGCCCGGACGGCTGTAAACGAGTCCCAAAACGCACTGCAGGTCCGCGGCTGTCCACCGCTGCTTCCATCGTGCGGTTCAGTTCGTACAACAGCTGGGAAGTTGAGGTCATAGCCCGGATCAAAGAATCTTGCTGGGCAGGAAGTCTCGCCAGCACGTTGATCGCCGCTGTAGCCTTCCTCAGCTTCCAGTAGCAGAAACCTTCGCCAATGCCAAAAAAGAGAGTAGCTGCCACCAATATCCAAATAATCCACAAATCTTCCACGTCTTCGACAGAAAGAACGGTCAGACACATTGGCTTCCACTCGCTCCACGAGGCCATAATGTATCCCACCGCATGCGTGTCGAAGGGGCAAGCCACTTCTTCTGGTTCGGTGCGTTTCGTGGAAAAAATCTTATCAATAGAGGAAACAGCCCACGTAATTAAATCCATCTCAAATTGGTACTGACTAGATCTAGTTGGGCTCACCTCAATGCATAGCACGAGCTCTGGAACTGATCTCAAGAGGGGCTGGACCTTATTCCACTCTGGAGTTGGCCATGGTGAGAGGCGTTGAGCTGGTGTGGGTCTACTTGTAGTCCCCTGACTTAGTGCTTGTGTGTTGGGAGTTTTCCCCAGTAGATGAGAGGGTGGCTTCCCTTCGCCTTCGGGTGGTGGGGACGGTTTCTGACTGTTGTCTGTGCCTATGCACTGAACGGCAGTTAAGAGTATCTGGCCTTCTTTTTTTTTTATAATTAAAGTTTTTATTTTGTTTTACGAACATGTAACAAAACCAACAAACAAAAACAAAAAACAAAAACAAAACCAGTGAGGTAGTATAAACCTTGATGGTTGTAAGGTTGCACTCTCATTCACATTGTCCTGGTTCCCACCTAATTAAATACAGGCTGGACATCTGATTAAAACCCCGTTTAACTTGACAGTTCTGGTATTGACCAGGTTCAGTTCAGAATTTGGTACCCCTAAATTTAATATGTTTATGTGTAAATGCGAATGCGACCTAGATGTTATTTCAAGTTATCACTGTTGCAATGTAGTAGAAACATAGGCACTGAAACTGTCCCATTCTTCTGTTACAGCCTCAGAGTAGTTATTCAGTCTTCCAAGCATTTTCTCACAGGCTGCATTTTCAGTCATTCTTTCTCTCCATGTTTTGAAAGCTGGAGTCTGTGGCATCTTCCATAGAGTCAAAATGAGACGGGCACATGTAATAAATCCGGTGTTCAGAACTCTGAACGCTGCTTTATGGACATTTGGGACCACATCTCTGTCCCCCAACAGGCACAGTCTTGGTGAGATAGGTAGTTTACACATTAACCATCCCTCCATGTATTTTATAACACTATTCCATATTGGAAAGATCAGCGGGCATTCCCATAAGGCATGTAGCAATGTACCTCTTGCTCTTTGGCATTTCCAGCATAAGTCATCTTTGCTAATACCCATCTTATGCAGTCTTAATGGTGTAAGATAATACCTGTTCAAAATTTTATATTGAGTAAATTTCCCTTTGGCCTCTCTTACATAACGCCCGCTTTTGGAGATAATAGAGTCCCATGTTTTATCCTCAAAAGTGCAGCCCAAATCTTTTTCCCATACCAATTTAAGACTTTTACTTGTATTGTTTTTAACCCAAGGACATACGTTATACCATTTGGATGCTTTACCAAGTAAAGGTGGAAGTTGTAAAAAACTCTCTACCGAATTTTTCTCCAGGTGAAATTTTGTTTTGTCCTTCAAACAGTCTCTAATTTGTAAATATTTCCAAAAGTGGCCTTGTCCCTCTAATTTAAACGTTTCTTTCAGGTCATTATATGACATAAATGTGCCCTCCACAAATAAATCACCAATTATCCGTACACCTTTCTTTAACCAATGGGACCAATAAATTGACTGCTTGCCGATTTTGATCTTAGGGTTGTGCCACAGGGAAGCATACCTCTGGGTATATGGAGAGAGTGCAAATTTTTTGTGGACTGTTTGCCACACCGTTTTTGAGAATTTTAATATGGGGTTATCTATTTTATTCTGTTTATTATCTATCTTTTGAGTCAATACCTCGATAGGGGTGAACGGAGAGGAAAGTTCCCTCTCCATCAAAACCCAGTCTAAATCTGATTTAGTTTCTGGCCAATGTTTACCCAACTTGGACATTTCAAATGAAATGCTATAATGTTCTATGTTAGGTAAAGCCAGCCCCCCCTCTTTTTCGGGTTGACATAGTTTGCCAATATTGATTCTAGGTTTACCACCGTCCCACAGAAAATGTTTAATCATATTATTGTATTTTAGAAGAATTGGAGCTGGGATACAGATCGGTATCATTCCAATATAATAATTTATCATAGGAGCTATGACCATCTTTATTGTATTTATCTTACCCCCTAATGTTAAATGTAACTTGCTCCAGTTGTCCAATTTTGATTTAATTCTAGTAAGCAGTTTTTCTATATTTTCTACCATGATTTTATTAATATCTGGATTAAGTGTTATCCCCAAATATTTCATGTCTTTTTGTACCCATTTGAAATTGAAGGTAGATAATAAGTTTGCAGTGCAGGCTTTTGATACAGGCATTGCCTCTGATTTATGCCAATTGATTTTATAACCTGATAATTTAGAAAAGTCATCTATCACCTCTAACAGTGTTTTAATGGAATTAGCAGGTTCCTGACATAATACCAAAATATCATCGGCATACATAAATAATTTGTGTTCTCTCCCTCCTCCGCTCACCCCAACGATTCCAGCCTCTTCCCTGATTTTAATAGCCAATGGCTCTAGGAAAATAGTGAACAAAAGTGGACTCAGGCTGCAGCCCTGCCGAGTGGACCTGGAGATACAAAAATATTTGGACAATATTCCGTTAGTAAAAACAGCGGCCTTTGGGCCCGAATACAAAGTGCTGACCCACCTACAAAAATTTTCACCCAGTCCAAACTTTGACAGAGCAGTAAACAAAAATCTCCACTCCACCCTATCGAAGGCCTTTTGGGCATCAAGTGATATTGCCACTACAGGGTTTTTGTTGTCCTTATTTCCCCATAAAAGATGTAGAAGTCTTCGCATATTGTCAGCTGAAGAACGATGCTTAATAAAGCCCACCTGGTCTTTGTGAATAATCTGTGGTAACACAGTCTCTAATCTTGTGGCTATAATTTTTGACAGTATTTTGCAATCCACATTTATCAAACTTATGGGACGGTAATTGACTGGGTCTGTAAGATCTTTATCCCCCTTTGGTATAAGAGTAATTATAGCCTGATTGAAACTTTCAGGAAGTGAACCACATTCAAACGCTTCTCTATAAATACTCTGATGCATGCTCAATAATCCAGGTAGAAAAATCTAAAAAAGCTAAGTCTGGTCCTCTGGACATTCAAAAAATAAAACAAAACAAAGCAAAAAAAAAAATGTAGAAACGTTTCGTCTTTCGTCCGAAAGACTTCCTGCTTTGCTTTGTTTTGTTTTATTTTTTGAATGTCCAGAGGACCAGACTTAGCTTTTTTAGAGCTTCTCTATAAACATTAGTTAAAATTGGTGCAAGTATATCTACAAATTTATGATAGTATTCGACTGTAATGCCATCTACGCCAGGTGATTTCATTTTTTTCATTCCAGCAATTGCTTTTCTTACTTCGGCCTCATCTATGGGTGTTTCCAATCTATTTTTCCCATCCTGGGTGATCTTGGGTGTCTTTATTTTGTCAAAAAAGGATTCCAATTCTTCTGCAGTCGCTACATTTTCAGATGTATAAAGATCTTCGTAAAATCTTTGGAAAATTTTATTAATATGAGAGGATGTTGTTATCAATTTGTCATTTTCTTTAATTGCTGTGATCACGTTTTGATTCTCTAACCGCTTCAGTTGTCTGGCCAATAGCCGTCCTGTTTTTTCTCCGTTTTCATAGAAATTGGTTTTGAGCCTAAACAATGCATATTCAGCTTTCTTATTATAGATTTCATGAAGGTTAAATTTCATTTTGCATATTCTATTAAATTTGTTTTCATCGTAGTTTTCTGCCAGTTGTTTTTCCAGTTCATTTATCTGTTTTTCCAGTGTTTTGACTTTTTCTTTCCCCTCTTTTACTTTCTTAGAGCTGTATCCCAAGCATTTCCCCCTAACATAGGCCTTATGAGCATCCCATACTGTTGCCAATTTATCTGTTGACCCAATATTCACGTCAAAGAAGTAGTTTAAGTCGTCTTTTAATGTTGTTACAAATTGTTCATCCTGCAATATACTGGAGTTCAATCTCCATCTGCCCGACCTGTTATTTTCACCTTGCAAATGTATCTGTAACTTCACTGGGGCATGGTCTGTTAGGGCAATCACACCTATTTCACACTCCGCTACCAAGTCAACACTGGTACTCGAGATCAGAAAATAATCGATGCGGGAATAACTTTTGTGGGCGTGTGAATAAAATGTATATTCCCGCTCTACAGGGTGTGTTAGTCTCCAGATGTCCACCAACCCAATCTCTTCTTTAAAAAGGGCTGTCGCGGATTTACCTCCACTACTAAAACTGGCACTCGTTACACTTTTATCAATAAAGATATCTGAGACTTCGTTCATATCTCCTCCCATTATAATGTGGCCTTCAAGATTGCTTATTATGTTTAGAATGGAGTGAAAAAAAGATGGCTCCTCCCTGTTTGGGGCATATGTATTGCAGAGGACAACTTTCACGTGATTTAAAAGTGCTTGTATGCATAATATACGTCCCTCTGTATCTTTAAACTCTTGCAATAACACAAAATTATGATTTTTGTTTATAAGAATCATAACCCCTCTGCTTTTCCTGGACACAGAGTTGTGAAACACTTTACCAACCCACCCTCTTTTGAATTTTAAAGCTTCTATTTCATTTTCAAAATGTGTTTCTTGTATGAACGCTATATCCGTATCATGAGATTTCAGATAGCTAAGAACCTTTTTTCTTTTGATTGGTGTACCACAACCATTAATGTTCCATGTTACAATATTTGTATTTAATTTACCCATTATTCTCCAGTAAAAACAATATCAGACCTGAGTCTTGGATTCCACTACTTAACATATATAAGTAAGTTGGTGCATGCATAACATAAATTCTTACCTCACTGTTTTTAAAACACTGGAACAAAAAATAAAAATAGAAAATGGACAAATAAAACACTGCTCCAAAAAAGAACATAGCAGTGAAGCCTCCCTGATGAAAAGGTCAAGTCTTATCTGGTCCGTGTGGGTTCTGGAGACGACCTCTCTGCTGCTCCCGTCGTCTTGATCCTGACCACGCCGCAGTATCCGTCCAAGCCCCGTCAGATGTCATGTTTCCTCCACTCTCCTACTCGTTGATATCAGCCGATGCTCCCTCGTCATCTCCTGCGATCTGTCTTCCCGTTGTGGATCCGTCGTCCTCTGCGCTCTCGATGTGCTCTCGTACAAAACTTTCTGCCTCCTTTGCATCCGTAAAGCTGAGCCGCTTTCCTCTCCATGTAAACCTGAGTATGGCCGGGTGCGCCAGCGTGTGCTTCACCTGCTGCTGCCATAACCGTTTCATCACTGTGGAAAACATTTTGCGCTGCGCTGAGCGCTCCTTGGTCATGTCCTCAAACAGTGACAGACGACAGCCATCCCATAGTATCCCCTTCTTTTTCTTAGCAGCAGCTAGGACTTTCTCTCGGGCAGTATATTTGAGAAATCTCACCAGTATGATGCGCGGAGGCTGATTGGGATTCGGGCGAGGGCCTAGGCTTCTGTGGCAGCGCTCGATCTCATAGTCACCTCCGTTCAACTCCAGACCATCACAAAGTATTTTCTGCACGTAGTTAGCCAGTGGCATACCAGCCTCTTTCCCCTCTTTCAGACCGACCAGCCTAATGTTTTTACGACGAGCTCTGTTTTCCTGGTCATCCACTCTCTCAAAAAGTTGTTCAACTGTTTTAGTTAGCTTCGCGTTGTTTCTTGCTAGGTTAGCTACAGTGTCTTCCACATCAGAAATGCGTCTCTCAGCTTCGGTTAACCTTGTTTTAATCGCACTCACGGAGTTCTTGAGTTCTGTTGTGTCCGATTTAATCAGAGTCACATCACTTGCGACTCCATTTAACGTTGCTCCCACCTTGGCAATCTCCGCAAACAGACCATTTATGTCCGTTACTTGGCTGTCTTCTTGGCTAGCAGAGTTAGCTGAGTTAGCTCCTTTGGTAGCAACCGCTAGCAGGCGCGTCTGTACACTTCGTTTTCTTTCACTGGCCGACGTCATATTTTGATCAAGTTGTTCAGATGTAGTGAGCGTGCACCCAAGCTTCAAGTAGGATGTTGGTAGGAGAAGTTTCAAAGTTATTTGTTTAAAATAATGTTGACGGGGTTAGGAGCTCTTCTACAGCGCGGCCATTCCCTTGCACCTCACCACGTGACTCCTCGTATCTGGCCTTCTTGGGAGTCCTTGGCAAGGGTGCTGGAAGGTGCGCCAGCTGGGGACTCCTTTATTCTGCTGGGGGACTTCAATGCCCACGTGGATAATGACAGTGTGACCTGGAGGGGTGCGAGTGGGAGGAACGGCCTCTCTGATCTGAACCCGAGCGGTGTTCTGTTGTTGGACTTCTGTGATAGTCATAGTTTGTACATCACGAACACCATGTTCGAAAATAAGGGTGTCTATAAGTGCATTTGGCACCAGGATGCCCTAGGTTGTAGATCTATGATTGACTTTGTAGTCGTGTTATCTGACTTTCAGTCGTTTGTTTTGGACACTCGGGTGAAGAGAAGAGCTGAGCTGTCAACTGATCACCACCTGGTAGTGAGTTGGATCAGATGGTGGGGGAAGACAGATCCGGTAGACCCAAACGAGTAGTGAGGGTTTGCTGGGAACGCCTGACAGCAGAACTCGTCAGAGAGATCTTCAACTCACACCTCTGGGAGAGCTTTAACCACATCCCAGCTGAGGTGGGGGACATTGAGTCTGAGTGGGCCATGTTCCGAGCCTCGCTTGTTGAGGTAGCTGCCTTGAACTGTGGCCGCAAGGTTGTCGGTGCTTCTCGCAATGGCCATCCGCGAACTCGGTGGTGGACACCCTGGGTTAGGGATTCTGTCCAGTTGAAGGAGTCCTATCGGGCCTTGTTGGCCAGTGGGACTCCGGAGGCAGCTGAGAAATACGCGAGGGTCAAGCAGTCTGCAACCATGGCTGTTTCTGAGGCAAAAGCTTGGATGTGGGAGGAGTTCAGTGAGACCTTGGATAACGACTCTTGGTTGGCTCCAAGGAGATTCTGGCAATCCATCAGACGGCTGAGGAGGGGAAAGCAACACTTTACTAACACTATATTCAGTGAAGGTGGGTTGTTGTTGTTGACCTCAACTAGTTGTGTCGTCGCAAGGTGGAAGGAATACTTCTCTGACCTTCTCAATCCCACCACCACGTCTTCCATGGAGGAAGCTGAGCCGGGGGGCTTTTGGGTTGATCCATCCATAACTGTGGCTGAGGTTGCTGAGGTAGTTAAAAAGCTCAGAGGCTGCAATGCTCCAGAAGTGGATGAGATTCACCCTGATTTCCTTAAGGGTCTGGATGTTGTGGGACTGTCTTGGTTGATACACCTTTGCAACGTTGCGTGGACATTGGGGGCAGTGCCACTGGACTGGCAGACTGGGGTGGTGGTTCCCCTCTTCAAAAAGGGGGGACGGAGAGAGTACTCCAATTATAGGGGCATCACTTTCCTCAGCCTCCCTGGTAAGGTTTATTCAGGGGTACTAGAGAAGCGAGTCCGATCGTTGGTCGAACCTTAGATCCAAGAGGAACAATGTGGGTTCTGTCCTGGCCGTGGAACATTGGATCAGCTCTTTACCCTCACTAGGGTCCTCGAGGGGTCATGAGAGTTTGCCCATCCTGTCAACATGTGTTTTGTGGACTTGAAGAAGGCATTCGACCATGTTCCTCGGGGTACACTGTGGGGGGGTGCTCCGTGAGTACGGGATTGGGGGCCCGTTGCTACAGGCAATTCAGTCCCTTTACAAGCAGTGTAAGAGCTTGGTTCGCATTGCCGGCAGTAAGATGGACCCCTACAGGGTTGGAGTTGGACTCTGCCAGGGCTGCCCGTTGTCACCGATACTGTTCATAACTTTTATGGACAGAACCTCTTGGTGCAGCCAGTGGGTGGAGAGTTTTTGGTTCAGTGGCCTCAGGATTCCATCTCTGTTCTTTGCAGATGGTGTGGTCCTTTTGGCATCATAGTGCCGTGATCTTCAGCTCTCACTGGAGCGGTTCACAGCCGAGTGTGAAGCAGCTGAGATGAGATTCCTCATCTCCAAATCTGACATGGTCCTCAACCGAAAAAGGGTGGATTGCTTTCTCCAGATAGAGGGTGAGGTTCTACCTCAAGTGGAGGAGTTCAAGTATCTCTGGGTTTTGTTCATGAGTGAGAGAAGAATAGAGCGTGAGATTGACAGACAGATTGGTGCAGTATTTGCAGTATTGCAGACTCTGTACTGGTCCGTTGTGGTGAAGGGGGAGCTGAACTGTAAGGCAAAACTCTCTGTTTACCGGTCGGTCTACGTTCCTACCCTCACCTATGGCCATGAGCTCTGGGTAGTGAATGAAAGAATGAGATCATGGATAAAGGCGGTTGAAATGAGTTTCCTCTGCAGGGTAGCTGGACTCCCCCTTAGAGATAGGGTGAGAAGTTTGGTTATCCTGCAGAGACTCAGAGTAAAACCGCTGCTCTTCCACAATGAGAGGAGCCAGTTGAGGTGGTTCAGGCATCTGGTAAGGATGACCCCTGGATGCCTCGCATATCCGACTGGGAGGAGACCCCGGGGAAGACCTAGGACACGCTGGAGAGACTATGTCTCTCGGTTGGCATGGGAATGCCTTGGAATCCTCCCAGAAGAGCTGGAAGAGATGACTGTGGAAAGAGATGTCTGTGCTTCCCTGCTCAAGCTGCTGCCCCTGCGACCTGACTTCAAAACAAGCGGAAGATAATGGATGGATGGTTAACTTCCTCAGCTGTCTCAGCTTTTAAGGGTCAGTCCTACTCCATGTTACAGCTCCTTTCATAGATAAGATCTCATAGAAGAGCACTTATAAAGAGAACATTTTGTTTTGGGCCATTATCTTGTTACAGAACTCAGGATCTTTAATTGACACCAGACTTTTTGACAAATGGAGCCGGTTTTGCTTCAGATGCTTCATATTTCATTGTACCCAGACCAGACTCAAGCCAACCTGTGTCAGGTGCAACCTACAACCCAAGAACAAAAGAGAATCTTCTTGTGTTTGACAGCAAATAAAACACTGTTTCTTAGAAACCTTCAGTTTAAAAAAAGACCTGACGTAACTTACCTAAAGAGCAGCAATACAGCTAGCCAATCAATATTTGTCCTCTAGAAACACCTATTCTCTTGTAAATGAGTCCTCGAGGCTCAATGGGATTATCCCGTCTAAATAAAGGTTGAATTAAAAATAAAAATCTCCAGAAATGCCCACTTTGGGTCTGCAGAGGACCCTTCTCAACAGGACGAGTTTCACTCGGGACGTTTCACAGATTTTATTGAGTTTTTCTCGGTTCAGGTTGGGGTGTCTATGAGTGCACACCTAATTCTCCAGCTCCCCGAGCGCTTTCTGGCTGCTCACTGCACCACCTGGTGGTGGTTGGGTTAAATGCAGAGACGAATTTCGTCTGTGTATGGGAAACATACACAGATGACAGACAAAGACATTATTATTATTATTATTAAAAGTTGGAGCTCCGTCTTCCTGATCGAGTTGTTTGGATTCATGGAGTTCAGTCAATAAATGTGTTGTAAATAAACAATTTGTTTGTTTGTTTGTGTTCTCTGCCTTTCAACTCTTCTACCTGAACAGGTGCAGCTGTGCCGAGTTCAGGTCAAACATCTGCATCGCCTCCTGCTGTTGGACCCAGCAGAACCATCAGCTCGACCCATTAGCCTGGGCAGCTGTTAACAGATGCCGCCTCTCTGTTACCATAGCAACAATACTTTAATTAGAAACACGTTCAATTAGAGCAGCACAGAAACAAAAACACTCTGTCCTCTGTCCTCATGCTGTCCTCTGTCCTCACTGTCCTCATGCTGTCCTCTGTCCTCATGCTGTCCTCTGTCCTCACTGTCCTCATGCTGTCCTCTGTCCCAACTCTGTCCTCTGTCTACACGCAGTTCTTATGCTGTCCTCTGTCCACACGCTGTTCTTATGCTGTCCTCTGTCCCAACTCTGTCCTCACTGTCCTTATGCTGTCCTCTGTCCTTATGCTGTCCTCTGTCCCAACTCTGTCCTCACTGTCCTTATGCTGTCCTCTGTCCACACACTGTCCTCTGTCCTCACTGTCCTTATGCTGTCCTCTGTCCACACACTGTCCTCTGTCCTCACTGTCCTTATGCTGTCCTCTGTCCCAACTCTGTCCTCACTGTCCTTATGCTGTCCTCTGTCCACACGCTGTTCTTATGCTGTCCTCTGTCCACACACTGTCCTCTGTCCTCACTGTCCTTATGCTGTCCTCTGTCCCAACTCTGTTCTCACTGTCCTTATGCTGTCCTCTGTCCACACGCTGTTCTTATGCTGTCCTCTGTCCACACACTGTCCTCTGTCCTCACTGTCCTTATGCTGTCCTCTGTCCCAACTCTGTCCTCTGTCCACACGCCGTTCTTATGCTGTCCTCTGTCCACACACTGTCCTCTGTCCTCACTGTCCTTATGCTGTCCTCTGTCCCAACTCTGTCCTCTGTCCACACACCGTTCTTATGCTGTCCTCTGTCCACACACTGTCCTCTGTCCTCACTGTCCTTATGCTGTCCTCTGTCCCAACTCTGTTCTCACTGTCCTTATGCTGTCCTCTGTCCCAACTCTGTCCAGACATTGTCCCTCGGCCCTCACTGTCCTTATGTTGTCCTCTGTACCAACTCTGTCCTCTGTC
>JBBPBX010027634.1:15865-37156 GCA_038048925.1 Garcialebias charrua
GTTCCGGACCTACGGGCCGTTCGTATGTCGAAAATGACGTAAGTCGGATACACACAAAAAAGAGTGAGTTGAATTGTCTCCCTTTCACATAAAGTGAAAGTAGCTCCCTTTATGTGAATGGAGCCTGCTGGGGAGGAGGGAGACAATTCAACTCACTCCTTAACTGTGTTAGGATAGGCTAAGTGCTTGGTGACTGTACAGTACTGTACATTTATTTATTTATATAAAAAATAAAAAATAAACGAATCTCGTTAAAAAATATATATATTTTTTTTATGAGATGCGTGACGTAAATCCGAAACGTCGTAAGTCGGGGGCGTCCTAAGTCGAGGACTACCTGTACCTGTATATATATATTTTTAATGGGAGCTGCGTCGTAACTGCGAAACGTCGTAACTCGAGACCGTTGTAAGTCGGGGACTACCTGTGTATATATATGTGTGTATTTACATCCATAAATCCACCTCCAGCTCTGATTATTTGCATATTTTTGCTCACGGTTTAGAACTCAAATTAATCAGATGTACATGTTTTATTTGCCTGATGCAACAACTCCTTGCTGAAGTGTCTTATTCTCAAACAATCCTGCTGTTTATTCAAAAACAGACTCAGACAGAAAGTAAACAACCGTCTACTGCAGCCAGGAATATTTCCCTTCATGGCTCAGCCTGAAGGGAGGTTTCTCCGTGTTCGTGTCTTTGAAAGTCTGAACTTTATCTCCACAGATAACACCAGTCAAAACATCAGTGTTTCCCTCAACTCTCAAAACGCCTGCTCGGCCGGTTCAGGCCTGGTTCTCACCACAAGAGATTACAGGAAACTGTCCGGCTCCCTGATGAGCCTGGCCTCGGTGAGTCGGAGCTGCAGCGTACAGCCCAGAAATCTTCTTTAATCACATGAGACGTTATTTTAGTTTCTTTGCCTTTATATGGTGGACATGTTCTGCTCTTTCTTGTCTTCGCAGGTAAAAAGTGTGAACTCATCCAGCAGCAGCACCTGTGCAGATGTGACCGCCTGTTGGGACAGACTGGGGGACGCTGATATCATCACACCTGAAAACCTCTACCTAATGGGTAAAGAAACTCGTGTGCCCCTAAACCCAGAGATGACAATAAGTACATTTAAAAAACCAACAAACAAACTGGTTTTAATTGTTTTAGCTAACCCAGTGTGTGTGTGTGCGCATCGTATCAGGCATGGATTTATTCGAGGAGGCTCTGCAGCACTGGGAGGAGGCGCTGACGTTCAGGAGCAGGCCGACTGAAGACGACGCGAGCTGCACGCCGCTCAAATCAGGAGCTGGAGACGCCATCACTGAGCAGAACATGGAGGTGAGACGACGTCCTCTGAAGATCCAGACGGAAGGCGTGCGTTTAAATGTTCTGTTGTTGTTGAGCGCCGTCGTGTTTCTATCTGGTCGCACGGAGACGAGTTCACGCCTGCTGACGTTGCAGCAGCATCGTTCTGAAATCTCGGGTCTTTCCTGAAGGATGGAGTCGTCACTGCCATTCTTTGTTATCTTTATAGTGGACAGATAACTCTCACACTCGCACAGGAAGTACAGCATGACAACCTTCCAGTTTTTATAACATCTGCCTCATTTAATATGTGATGGTTTATTGAACAGGAGCCATGTTCAGTTGTGTTAATGACAGACAAATATGTTTTGTACCAGATAATCAGAACTACTTTCCATCTGATGTCCCCGAAATACACAGACTGTATTAAAACACTACTCAAATGATACAAAGCATATATATGAGTACTGTATGATAATAAAACATATAAAAAGAGTACAACTCATCATAAAGTGGTCTAGTTTTCCCCCTGCTCACCATACAACCCTCAGAACTTGTATCCACTGATCCAAACGTGACATTTATTTGTCTACGGTGGAGCTCGTGTCAATTTATCAAATCAATGTGAACGTTTAATGAGACTCCTGGTCCGGCTTGTTGCTGGGTTTTTTTCTTTTCTTTTTATGGCGCGTTGAAAGGTTTTTGAATATCGCAGGTCAGATATTTAAATCTGTATGTAAAACAGGCGCCGAGGCTTCTGACTGGTCTTCTGTTTGCCTTTGACTCTTGTTTAAAGAGAAGACAAAAATTAAGACGATGAAAAAAAATTGACAAAAACATGACTTATTGAGACTACCTGTATAAATAAAGGTTTAAAAAAAATCTGACCAGTGAGATTACCGAACAGGTCACAGTGGATCGATGAAACGTAAATTGAATTCATTATTATTATTATTATTAGAATCACCACTCCCCATGTGGGGGGGACAGGGTACAGAGCAACTTTTGCTTTGCTGCCAGTGGATCCTGACGGCAGACCAGGAGAAATATAGCAATCACAGGGTATCCGCGGGGTTGTGAAAGGTAGTAAATAACAGAAATTACGGCCATTAAAAAGTAATAAACGTCATCTGACGAGGTATTAATTTTTTTAAAACCTACACAACTATATTTTTCCCGTTGTATCGGCTAAAAAAATCCTGTGAATTTATTTCCATCCATCCATCCATCCATCTTCTTCCGCTTATCCGGGGTCGGGTCGCGGGGGTAGCAGCCTAAGTAGGGAGGCCCAGACTTCCCTCTCCCCAGCCACTTGGAGCAGTTCCTCCGGGGGAATCCCAAGGCGTTCCCAGGCCAGCCGAGAAACATAGTCCCTCCAGCGTGTCCTGGGTCTTCCTCTGGGTCTCCTCCCGGTGGGACGTGCCCGGAACACCTCACCAGGGAGGCGTCCAGGAGGCATCCTAACCAGATGCCCGAGCCACCTCAACTGGCTCCTCTCGATGTGGAGAAGCAGCGGCTCTACTCCGAGTCCCTCCCAGATGACTGAGCTTCTCACCCTATCTCTAAGGGAGAGTCCAGCCACCCTGCGGAGAAAACTCATTTCAGCCGCTTGTATCCGAGATCTTGTTCTTTCGGTCATAACCCAAAGCTCATGACCATAGATGAGGGTGGGAACGTAGATCGATCGGTAAATTGAGAGCTTTGCCTTTTGACTCAGCTCTCTCTTCACCACGACAGACCGGTACAGCGCCCGCTTCACTGCGGACGCTGCACCTATCCGCCTATCGATCTCACGCTCCAGTTTTCCCTCATTCGTGAACAAGATCCCGAGATACTTAAACTCCTCCACTTGGGGCAGGACCTCCTCCCCGACCCGGAGAGGGCATGCTACCCTTTTCCGGCTCAAGACCATGGCCTCGGATTTGGAGGAACTGATCCTCATCCCGGCCGCATCACACTCGGCTGCAAACCGCTCCAGTGAAAGTTGTAAATCACGAACTGATGAAGCCAGTAGGACCACATCATCTGCAAAAAACAGAGAAGCGATTCTAAGGTCACCAAAACGGATCCTCTCAACACCTTGGCTGCGCCTAGAAATTCTGTCCATAAAAGTTATGAACAGAATCGGTGACAAAGGGCAACCTTGGCGGAGTCCAACTCTCACCGGAAACGAGCCTGACTTACTACCGGCAATGCGGACCAAGCTCTGACACCGGTCGTACAGGGACCTAACAGCCCTTATCAAAGGGCCTGGTACCCCATACTCCCGGAGTACCCCCCACAGAACCCCCCGAGGGACGCGGTCGAATGCCTTCTCCAAGTCCACAAAACACATGTAAACTGGTTGGGCAAACTCCCACGCACCCTCCAGGACCCTGCTGAGGGTGTAGAGCTGGTCCAGTGTTCCACGACCAGGACGAAAACCACACTGCTCCTCCTGAATCCGAGGTTCGACTATCCGACGGACCCTCCTCTCCAGAACCCCTGAATAGACCTTACCAGGGAGGCTTAAGAGTGTGATCCCCCTATAGTTGGAACACACCCTACGGTCCCCCTTTTTAAATAGGGGAACCACCACCCCAGTCTGCCAATCCAAGGGAACTGCCCCCGATGTCCACGCGATATTGCAGAGTCGCGTAAGCCAACACAACCCTACAACATCCAGAGCCCTAAGGAACTCCGGGCGAATCTCATCCACCCCCGGAGCCTTGCCACCGCGGAGCTTTTTAACCACCTCGGCGACCTCAGCACCAGAGATCGGAGAACCCGACCCAAAGTCCCCAGGCTCTGCTTCCTCAGTGGAAGACGTGCCAGTAGGATTGAGGAGGTCTTCGAAGTATTCCGCCCACCGACTCACAACATCCCGAGTTGAGGTCAGCAGCACGCCACCTCCACCATAAATGGTGTTGGTCTCGTACCTCTTTCCCCCCCTGAGACGCCGGATGGTGGACCAGAATCGCCTCGAAGCCGTACGGAAGTCATTCTCCATGGCCTCTCCGAACTCCTCCCACGCCCGAGTTTTTGCCTCAGCAACCACCCGAGCCGCATGCCGCTTGGACTGCCGGTACCTATCAGCTGCTTCCGGGGTCCCACAAGCCAAAAAGGCCCAATAGGACTCCTTCTTCAGCCTGACAGCATCCCTCACTGCCGGTGTCCACCACCGGGTTCGAGGGTTGCCACCTCGACAGGCACCAACAACCTTGCGGCCACAGCTCCGATAAGCTGCCTCGACAATAGAGGCGCGGAACACGGCCCACTCGGACTCCATGTCCCCCGCCTCCCTCGGAACGTGTTCAAAGCTCTCCCGGAGGTGGGAGTTAAAGCTCCGTCTTACGGGAGACTCTGCCAGACGTTCCCAGCAGACCCTCACGATACGTTTGGGTCTGCCAGGTCTGACCGGCATCCTCCCCCACCATCGGAGCAACTCACCACCAGGTAGTGGTCAGTAGACAGCTCCGCCCCTCTCCTCACCCGAGTGTCCAAGACATGCGGCCGCAGATCAGATGAGACGACAACAAAGTCGATCATCGAACTGCGACCTAGGGTGTCCTGGTGCCAAGAGCACATATGGACACCCTTATGCTTAAACATGGTGTTCGTTATGGACAATCCATGACGAGCACAGAAGTCCAATAACAGAACACCACTCTGGTTCAGATCAGGGGGGCCGTTCCTCCCAACCACACCCCTCCAGGTCTCACTGTCATTGCCCACGTGAGCGTTGAAGTCCCCCAGTAGAACAAGGGAGTCCCCAGGAGGCGCACTCTCCAATACCCCCTCCAAGGACTCCAAAAAGGGTGGGTAGTCTGAGCTGCCGTTTGGTGCATAGGCACAAACAACAGTCAGAGCCCGTCCCCCCACACGTAGGCGAAGGGAGGCTACCCTCTCGTTCACCGGGGTGAACCCCAACGTACAGGCACCAAGATGGGGGGCAACCAGTATGCCCACTCCTGCTCGGCGCCTCTCACCAGGGGCAACTCCAGAGTGGAAGAGTGTCCAACCCCTCTCAAGGAAACTGGTTCCAGAGCCAGAGCCATGCGTTGAGGTGAGTCCGACTATTTCTAGTCGGAACCTCTCAACCTCACACACTAGCTCAGGCTCCTTCCCCACCAGAGAGGTGACATTCCATGTCCCAATGGCCAGCTTCTGTAGCCGAGGATCAGACCGCCAGGGTCCCCGCCCTCGGCCGCCACCCATCTCACATTGCACCCGACCCCTTTGGCCCCTCCCACAGGTGGTGAGCCCATGGGAAGGGGGACCCACGTCTCCTCTTCGGGCTGTGCCCGGCCGGGCTCCATGGGTAAAAGCCCGGCCACCAGGCGCTCGCCAGCGTGCCCCACCTCCGGGCCTGGCTCCAGAGTGGGGCCCCGGTGACCCGCGTCCGGGCGAGGGAAAACTTAGTCCATTAATTGTACTCATCATAGGGGTTTTTGGGCTGCACTTTGTCTGATCCCTCACCTAGGACCTGTCTGCCTTGGGTGACCCTTCTAGGGGCATGAAGCCCCTGACAGCATAGCTCCTAGGATCATTGAGACACTCAAACCCCTCCACCACGGTAAGGTGGCAGCCCAGGGAGGGGTGAATTTATTTATCTTTTCTAATTTTATGTTCGAGTAGGACCTAAGCTAAATCAATGACGTCATATCGTCTGTCAGTGTGCGTTCACGCCTACAGCCGGCCGACAGAGCTTCCAGAACCGTCATGGGGAAATGTGTTTTCAGACCTCTGGTTGAAGGACGCCAGAGTCGGAGACTGGCTTCAGCCAGTAATTGTCAACAGCCGAGACGCTGGTTGTCATGTCTGTAAAAAGAAACAGGAAGTAGGAGCGTGGCTCGTTTCTCCGAAATTTAACAAGAAAAGCACCTAAACAATTATTTGTTAGCTCGAAATTATAGCAGAGGTGTGTCTCAGTCTAACATTCGCTTAAATGCACTTTAATGGTCAAATTTGCCGGGGTGGTGCAGCTGTTTTGATGTTCCGAGCAGAGAGCAGAAAGAAGGTTGGGAGTGTATGGCAGGCCGATTGAGTCATTAATAGCTAGTGAAGATTCTCAGTCATCCAGGACATGATAAATTCTAAAAAGTGCAAGAAAAAAACAATAAAGTATTAAGTATAGTATAATAAATTGTCCAGTTGTTTTTGTCTTGAACTTTTTTGAATTTGTCATTAAAGCCACGTTTTCCTATTAAATGATACAACAGCCACACACCTGCTACTACTCTGCTGCCATCAAGTACTGCTGTTTTTTTTTGTTTTGTTTTTTTCAGTCAGAATTAATGGAAACGGTCATATCTCAGTCAAAAATGGTTTAGAAATATGGGGAAAAATCCATAAATATGTCACTTCGGCCTATTAGTCGCATGGCATGTAAATTATGCAAAAAAACTGTGGCTTACAGGCTGAAAAATACAGTAGTTGTTATTTTTCTCCCTCTTTTTGAATTGTGCATGTGTTCAGTGTTGAATCCTTTTAATTAAACCGTTCTGTTTTCAAGTTTACAGTTTTTCGTTTGCCATTAGAGATATGCTGTGTGTGGGAACAATTAAACTTTTTGTCTTGGGTTAGATTTAAATAACAAATAGGTCTCTGTGCTTTTATTGAGGCAAGAAGCAACTTGATGTATCCAGTAATTATTATAAAACTACATTTACTACCAACGTTTAGGAAGAAAATGACAGTAATCTATCACTTTACAGTTAGTTGCTCTGAACTGAAGTACAAGAGGTTGCCGTTACGGTTGCAGCTCAGTGTCGTGATGGTATTAAAAAATATTGTGATGGTATTAAAAAGGTATTAAATTTAACTCAAGAATTTCTGTATACATGTATACTCTGAATCAATAACTTCCTGGTATGCTAATGTATTTTTTTTTACCAACCCTGTTACAGGCACTGTTGAAAAGAACATTTTTTTAACGTACAGTATTTGTGTATGTTACCTGTACGTATTTCATTTAAACAAAGACCACTTATTCTTTTGCATCTCATTTCCTTAAATTGAGTGTATCTAGAGCAGTAAGGGTCCATCCGACTGATTGTATAACTGACAAGCAGAGAACAAGATCACAGTTTAAAAATGCAATACAGGTAGTCCCCGAATTACGAGCGCTCTGATCTGCGAGGTTCCAGACTTACGAGCTGCGAATTTTTGGAAAAAACGAAAAAAATACTGAGTTTTCATGTGTTTTTTCACTACAGTTAGCAAGTTAAGCATATAAACACACGTTTCCGATCATTTTTATGCACTCAAAAGTAGTTTTTAGATGAAAATAGAGTGTTTTTAGGTGCGCTGGCGAAATTTACGAGCGGACTTCCGGGTTGCGAATTTTTGGAAAAAACGAAAAAAATACTGAGTTTTCATGTGTTTTTTCACTACAGTTAGCAAGTTAAGCATATAAACACACGTTTCCGATCATTTTTATGCACTCAAAAGTAGTTTTTAGATGAAAATAGAGTGTTTTTAGGTGCGCTGGCGAAATTTACGAGCGGACTTCCGGGTTGCGAATTTTTGGAAAAAACGAAAAAAATACTGAGTTTTCATGTGTTTTTTCACTACAGTTAGCAAGTTAAGCATATAAACACACGTTTCCGATCATTTTTATGCACTCAAAAGTAGTTTTTAGATGAAAATAGAGTGTTTTTAGGTGCGCTGGCGAAATTTACGAGCGGACTTCCGGGTTTACGAGAGAAATGGCGGCCGTTCCAAATTACGAGATTTCCGGTTTACGAGCGCCCCCTTGTGACGGATCTCGCTCGTAAATCGGGGAATACCTGTATTCTGTAATTTATTAGTGTCCAAACTGTCCTGTGATATTAATATTGTGCAGCCATATGGAAAAGGACTGTTGTTGTTATTGGTTCTTGGTATGATGGACCTTACCAAGCTCCGCCCACAGGACCGCGTTTCATTGGCTAATACCCATAACACGTCACAGCGCAGCTTCCACGTGCGTGCCGGTCTCACAAAACAAACGCTACGGTAGCGTTTGTGAGACCGGCACCACATGCTACTTACATTGCTAGCTAGCATACGTGCAGATTTTTTCTGCGTCAGGGCTGGAAAAATGGTCCTCCACCGTCAGTGGGGTATCTGTACAGGAGATGTCAGGTACCCTGACCGTATTTGTGGAAGTAAAATTCACCGTTTCCCTATATGTGAAACTGAATGCCTTGCTTGGATCAAAGCTTGTGCACGACCACAAAACTGAACAATTATTCCTTTCACCAGCAGAGAAGGGTTGACCTGCTTTTGAAACCTGCTAGTTAACAACACGCGGTCACGATGAGAGAAAGCCACAGTTCACTGAACGTCCTGGAAGTTGGGAAGAAACAGCTCCGCTAACCCCACATGAGCTAGCTAACACAACGAGCTCTACTGTCGATTTCACCTAAAACTGCACAAAATCGTGACACGAAGGCTGGATTTTAACTAACACACCAGACGGCTGAGCTCGTTAGCCCTCACAAAAGTCGCTGTCGGCGTGTTTAGCAGCTAAAGCAGCAACGGCTAACCAACCACTTAAGGAATGAATGGAGATTACAGTTAGCATTAGCTTTGCGACCAAGGCACACAAACTTTTGCCAACAATAGAAATCGCTGATTTCAAAAGTAACCCTCAAAACCATGAATGCCTGACTTACCCAGCCTTGCAGGACAATAGGCATCAGTGATCCTGTCCACAGCTGTAATAATGCTGAGCCTGAGCGTGTGAGGAGCTGCTGTTTTCCCCATCAGACGGTAGCATTAGCGGTGACGCGCACGCTGTTTGGAGGCATCGCGTGGATCAAACAACTTGATAACGTCCACAAAAAAAAATAACATGAACTTGTTGGTTCCCCTGTCCATTGTCATGGCTGATATTTTGTTGGAATCTGGCAGAAATGATACACTATTCGACTCAAAAATACCCTGCAGTCAGTCGACGCCATGTTTTCCATTGACACCAAAGCTGCGCTTGGGAGACGGGCAGCCATCTTGGAGCTTAGGGGGCGTTTCTGGGCGGAGCTTGGTAAGGTCCATTGAGACTGGATGCGTTCGTATAACAAAAAGGTTTAAAGTTTACCTGCCCTTCTCTGATCCACGTGTGTGCTTGTCCAGGACGTGATCAGTGTGGAGTTCATCCACAGGCTGAAGGCTCTGCTGCAGAGAGCTTATCGCCTGCAGGAGGAGTTTGAGGGCGTGTTGGGGACGTCTGAGCCTTCGTCCCGCAGCAGCAGCCAGGGTGAGTCACTTCGTGTTATGTAACTCTGTGGCCTACAGGCGAAATGGACCCGGGACAGGAAAATCTAGGCCCTGTTTACACGGACACTGTGTGGGGGAAACGCAACTTTTGGGTATGTTAATTAGGTTGAAAGTTTTGCGTTGACATGGGCGAATTCTGTGGATACGACTCTCTCCCCCTCCACCCCCCGTACTCATGAATTTACTGTAGTTACCATGCTGGGCCTGTAGATGGCGCTGTGATCTTTGGAACCTTCACTACTGCGCATGCGTGCCACTGCTGCCTGAGGTAAACAAAGCAGACGAGGCAGCCTGTTTTCCTCTCTGGCTAAAAGTTCAGCTACTACAAGTTGTTGTCAACAAGTTAACAACAAGTTAAAGCTGGAATTTGGATAAGAGTCAACAGATCTGACACCAAGTGGACCGCTTCATCTGCACACCAGTTGCTGACTGGACCGGAACCGAGTCAACATGTCTGACTTTAGTCCGTGAGAATCAGCTGATTTACAGCAGCGCTACAAGGTAAACAATGTTCTTAATAATGTTTCCTTGTGTTTAGTTCGATCACAGAACAACCAACTGAGGTTTTATTTTTATTTTTTTCCTGCGAGGTCGAAGCTGTTCCACGAAGCGGACCGGCGGTTCGGATGTGGGTCCAGTTTCCACCAGGATGAAAACAACAGAGTCCAGTTCATTAAAGTTCGGTTAACGTGTTTTTAAAAGTGTTCAATTTAATTCTCAGTGTTTGTGACATGAGTTTGTGGTGTTGGATAAATAAATAAATTAAAAATCAACCTGGTGTCTTCATTTTCAGCAGCATGTTAGGCATGACGTAACGAGTCCAGATAGCTTCATTTAGCTCAGATAAATGTAAATATCTCCCACGCTAACATAAATACTGTTTATTATTGTTAAACTGTTAATATATAGCACATCTAGTATGTTATAGTGCAGCGTGACACGTGAAATGTCCGACTGCCTCGTTAACAGACAACTGGATCCAGGCAGCTGGCTCTCTTCCAACACAGATGCAGGTAAGGTGTAGAATAATTAAATATGAGAATCAAAATATATTCCATCAGCTATAGTTCAGAAAGTGGTGCGTGTGTCCACTGTCCAGTCCACCGCCATTGTTAAAATGCCGGCTGTCTGCGCGTGCGTGCTGCGTGCATGTGTTCAAACAAAAGCTCCACGGGAGATGTTTACATTATCAACGGGGGGTCTGCGAAAAACTTCCACCTTGAGAGCAGGGTCAGAAAAGTATCGGTGTCATCGAGGGGGGCCAGCAGCGTCGTGTAGGCGATAAGCAAAGTCGCAAAGAGAAAGTAGCGGTTACACTCAAAATATGCGCCGTGTAAACTGGCCCCTAAAGTAATCGAGGCTTTTTGTCCTGTGTTCAACCCTTCACTCATTTTTGCTGTTTCCAAGGGGAAGACAACAAACTTCTCATTTGTCAGACTAAGTTTGTCTACGAGTTGGATTGATAACACTCAGTGTTCTGAAAAAACCTTTTCTGTTTGTTAAAATAACTTTTCATTCCATTTCAGACTTTTGAGTCCAAAAACTCAGTTCAGTAGCATGGAGCCTTTTGTTTTGTAAAGATGTATTAAAATTTTGCCAACTCTTATGTTGTGACTTTTTTTTTTTAAAACCACCCCCTTGCAGATCAAATCGCAGACTTTTTGGCCAGAGACGAGCTGGACGACGTCTGTCTGAGGGACAGCAACAGCATCGCTTCCACTGACTCTTTTGTGTCAGCTGTTGAGGTAAGAGGTGCTTTTATGTGTTTCTTTTTGGAAACTGCTCAAATTATATCATTTTTTTATCAATTATATCATAAGGTTTTACAAAAGTTAAAAAAAAAAATAATTATATACTGTACCCGGTATATATCCATCCATTTATCTTTACCCACTTCTTCCATTTTGGGTCACAGGGGTCGTCGGTGCCCATGTCCAGCAATCACTGTGCGAGGGGCGGGGTACACCCTGGATGGGTCTCCAGTCCATCACAGGGCCACACAGAGACAAACAACCATTCACTCTTGCACTCAGACCTAGGGACAATTTAGAGTTACCACTTACCAATCAGCCTAACATGCAAACTCCACCCAGAAAGGCCCCTGGACCGGGATTTGAACCAGGGACCTGCTCGCTGAGAGGCAGCAGCTCTAATATATATTTATACTGTATGTATATAAATACATGTTTGGTAAGAAATAGGCATATTTGGTTTATGTCACTGAGCAGAATTCACATAAATTTACACAAATGAGTGGTTTTAAATTGTGTGAAACAGTATTTTTAAACATTTTAGATGTTAAAAGTTCAGTTTATTTTGTACAAGTTTAAAGGATGACATGACGTTGAGATTTGGTGCAACGACGACTCTTAAAGGGGACCACACATTCAAAATTCACTTTTTAATGTTTTTTTACTCAACTTTGGGTATTTACTTCATAAAAAAACAGTCCTTGTGCCAAAAAAATGCACCCAGTGGTTTATTTACTCTAAGTAGATTTATTTTACTGTGATAATATAGGTTTCGTTTTTGAAATAAACTGGAAGTCAATCGCGCCTGTGACGTCACAGGCGCGAGGACAACCCACCTCAACCCCTGAGTCCAGCCCCTCACCTAGCAACCCCATGTTAGGCTCAACCCACTTCTGTATTAAACACATGACTGTTGTTTTTCATGATTTCATCTCATCTTTTGTTTATATGTTATTAATTTCATGTGTACAGCACTTTGTTGCAGCTGTGGTTTTTTAAATGGCTTTATAAATAAAGTATAATTGTTATTTTTATGTTTTAGTTCAATTTTTAGTGTATTTGCGATCGCTCCCAACGCGCAGCCGGCAAAAATTAAACGAGCAGACCCCCGGCGTAGGGACCGGCGGCAACGGGACCCTCTTCTGGCGCGATGGAGCGGAGCTTCAACTGTACAGCCTCGCTGCAGCCTGGCAGAAGCCTCGCAGCAGCGAGGACCTTCTCCTTACGGATTAATTTACGGGAGACACTTGGTGAACTTTGTGTTGTCTTGACTGGAACAGCGATAACTCCCAAAATCTCCGCGTGCAACGAGCGGAGCTGGCGAAAACCGGAAGAGGAACAAGCTAACATTAGCATCGGATTCGGGTGGTCTCATGCTAAAAGGAGCAGCAAATTGCGGCGCGCTCAGACGGGTTTCGGTAAGTTATCTTAAGCTAGCACTAACAGTAAGTCAAATGAGTAATAAAAAAAGAGCTAATTTTAAAACAACAACACATTACAGATACTGGCTGTTACAGAGGGCGTAAACAGATCGTTGAAGGGCGTGGACTTCAGAACTTGTATCAGAAACCGGTCGTTCAAAACGAAAGTTAAAAATGGCAGAATTAAAAAGGGTATAATTAATTATCTAAGAATTATTTTGTGTATTAAAATGAATTAATATTGTCAAGATAGCACACAGACATAACATAAAAAATTTAAATACTTAAATGTGGTCCCCTTTAAGCATCTTATCTGAAGCCGTTTGACACGTTGGCTTTACGTCTGGTTCGCAGCAGGAGTTTGACTCAAATAGCCGTGATCTTACTGCGGTGACCCAAACTCACTTCATCCTCTTTACTCAAGGCTCTGACGGGCTGAGCTGTGTGTCCGGTGCTGCTGGTACCCTTGACCCGCAAAGTGGTGCGGTGGATTTTCTGTCATTATGGTGGACTCGAGTTACACAAGAGAATGTTACAACAATGACAGTCTGCAGAAATCGTGGCAGGAATCCAAACAAAGCAGGAACTTGGGAGCTTGCGAGTCTACCCACGAGCAAATCATTTTCCAGGACTCGCTTTGCATTTCTTAGAAATTTAACAAGATAACCACCTAAAAACAATTATTTGTTTGCTCAACATTATATCAAAGGTGTGTCTCAGCTGAACTTTTCCTTAATAAATGCTCTTTAATGGTCGAATCAGCTGCATTTCACCTGGGCGGTGCAGCGAAATGCAGCTGATTTGACGTTTGCTCCGGGAGTTCAGGCGCGAGATGAAGGTGGGTTAGTATGGCAAGCCAAGTGACTCATTAATGTCACTTTTACCTATCATTGAGACACTTGGCTTGCCATATTAGTTGAGGGCCCTCTAGTGGCTTAAAATGGTAGTGTTCAATATTTTCCATGTCAGAATGAATCAGATCTCAGCCAAAATTGGGTTATAAATATGGAAAAAATGTATATTAGTTGCCTCAATGTACAAGTCACAGGACTTGCAAATTTATGCAAAAAGGTGCGACTTATACGGTGAAAAATATGGTAATTGTGACGCACTGAAACCGTACTCCTTTAGTCAAATGGTTATTACCATACCCTTTTGTAGAGTTTCAACTTTCTAGCATTTTTTTTTAAACAGAAAATCTGCAATAGCAGATACAAATTGATTCAATCTTTATTTATAAAGGGTAATGAGCCTTGAAGACTCGTGTACAAGAGACAGCTATTTTTAACAAAGCACAGACAACAATAAACAGTCATATAAAAAGCATATAAAATGATAATAGAATTATATAAAAGTGAAACAAAAACGAGCTACATTATAAAGATATGTAAAATACTAAAAACTGGAACGTCCCCAACAACAACAAAAAGTGCGAGACTGAAGAATTTGTGAAAACATTAACAAAATTTTAACGTGTTAAAGGCCCAGAGGCATAAAATGTATTAATGAAGCCCTGACCATTCTTTTTCGTTCAAGTTTTTATCTCATCCCTCATGGTGTGTTCGTTTCCTCAGCCTCAGCTGTCGGAGCACAGGGAGCTGAGGAGCGCCTTCGCTCTGGGACATCACCCCATGTACGAGGAGGCGTTGCACATGGCCGAAGAGGGCAACATCTCCTGCAGGGTGCTTCGGTAAATACCAGAAACTCAGCTGTACATTAATGAGGCTGGGTATGAACTTTGTGAAGGTACTAAAAGTGCAAACGCAGTAACAATATCCAGAGACCTAATATTTTTGGGTTGTTTAAACGTCAATTTGGTGCGTTCTGTCATCAAATTTAGCATGAGCGCAAAAAGCTTTGAAATATTTCATCTTTAGCTTCATAAAGTAGGAACGACAAAAAAACAATTTGAAGTTTACCGGTAATGTTTGTGAAAAGGAGTTTAGCGTTTAAAATTTTGACTACCGGTAATGTTCTTGAGTTCGGAGCTGGATGTGAAACTTCTTCTTTCAGGACAGAGATTCTGGGCTGTTACAGCGACTTGGACTTCCTGGCTAAGCTGCACTGTGTTCGGCAGGCTTGTCAGGTACAGTCTTATTCAAACATTTAACCAGGTTTCCCACTTTAGATCGGTTTTCGTCAAACGTTATTTTGTCTGCAGCTGGTTTTGCGTGACAGAGCTACCAGAATGTTTCTGGCCGACACGGGAAAGAAAATCCTGTCTTCCATCATCGTTAAAGCTCACAAAGTAAGTCCGAAGGTGTGGCTAGTGAGTACAATTATTTCACGGGGCGTTGGTTTCTGAGGTTTTAAATGTTTATTTCCCAGAGTCCAAAGAGATTTGAGGAAGTGTTTGAGGAGTTGATCTACTTCCTGGAGCACACGGAGCACTGGGAGGACACGGAGATGGAGCTCGTTTCACGAGGGGTTAGTTTGAATTATATATACGATACGACCATTATTGGATTTCTTACCTGGATGATTCAGCATGAACTTTGATGTTTTGAATTATAAACAGTTAAGTTGTGCCTTTCGTTAAGGATCTTTAAACACGTGTTTGATACTTGATGCAGGTTAGGCATTTGAACTTCTATGACGTCGTTATGGACTTTATCCTGATGGACTCCTTCGAGGACCTGGAGAATCCTCCAGTCTCCATCCAGAACGTCGTCAACAACCGCTGGCTCAACAGCTCCTTCAAGGAGACGGTGAGTAAAAGAGTAAACTAAATCACAACTGCATTTTGTAGATGTATTGTCCATTTCTTTTGTATTTGTACTGAGCCTCGTTTGTCTCACAGGCGGTGGCATCAAGCTGTTGGTCTGTGTTGAAGCAGAAGAGGCAGCACATGAAGGTTTGTTGGTTTCTTTATGATAACAGTACTGTGAGTGTTAACTGTGGATCAGAGAGTTATTTTATCTTCATCCTTCCAGGTGCCTGATGGCTTCATCGCCCACCTTTACGCTGTGTGTGAACAGATCAGCCCCGTTCTGGCCTGGGGCTTCCTGGGACCAAGGAGCTCCCTGCACGACTTCTGCTGCTTTTTCAAGGTTAGTCAATCAACAGAAGGGGCTCAGAGTGTCCGCTGGGGGCAAATGAAACGACTCATCTGCACCACTTAAAGGAGACCACATATAGCTCTTTAAAATTTTTATGTTATGTCTGTGTGCTATCTTGACAATATTAATTCATTTTAATACACAAAATAATTCTTAGATAATCAATTATACCCTTTTTAATTCTGCCATTTTTAACTTTCGTTTTGAACGACCGGTTTCTGATACAAGTTCTGAAGTCCACGCCCTTCATAGATCTGTTAACGCCCTCTGTAACAGCCAGTATCTGTAATGTGTTGTTGTTTTAAAATTAGCTATTTTTTAATTACCCATTTGATACTGTTAGTGCTAGCTTAAGAAAACTTACCGAAACCTGTCTGAGCGCGCTGCAATTTGTGCTCCTTTTAGCATGAGACCACCAGAATCCGAAGCTAATGTTAGCTTGTTCCTCTTCCGGTGTTAGCCAGCTCCGCTCGTTGCACGCGGCGATTTTGGGAGTTATCGCTGTTCCAGTCAAGACAACACAAAGTTCACCAAGTGTCTCCCGTAAATTAATCCGTAAGGAGAAGGTCCTCGCTGCTGCGAGGCTGCAGCGGGGCTGTACAGTTGAAGCTCCGCTTCATCGCACCAGAAGAGGGTCCCGTTGCCGCCGGTCCCTACGCCGGGGGTCTGCTCGTTTAATTTTTAACGGATGCGCGTTGGGAGCGATCGCAAATACACTTAAAATTGAACTAAAACATAAAAAATAACAATTATACTTTATTTATAAAGCCATTAAAAAACACAGCTGCAACAAAGTGCTGTACACATGAAATTAAGAACATATAAACAAAAGATGAGATGAAATCATGAAAAACAACAGTCATGTGTTTAATACAGAAGTGGGTTGAGCCTAACCAGGGGTTGCTAGGTGAGGGGCTGGACTCAGGTTGGGGTGGGTTGTGGCTGCGGTTTGTGACGTCACAAACCGCAGGAAGTGCAAAACAAACTGTATTTTATCAAAGATAAATAAATCTACTTAAAGTAAATAAACCACTAGGTGCATTTTTTTGGCCTTAGGACTGTTTTTTTATGAAGTAAATACCCCAAAGTTGAGTAAAAAAACCATTAAAAAGTGAATTTTGAATATGTGGTCCCCTTTAAGTCTTGATTGGTTTGGTTGAGCCGCTTCGTACTCGTGATTTCTGAAACGAGTGAGGAGTTGTACAGCTCTCGTGGTATAATTTCTCACAGGATGGTAAGGGCAGCTGTGGAGCTGAGACATGAAACCACTGGACTAATGCAGCCGTGATATTTCTTAAAGCAGACGTGTTGCCTGCCTTGTTTTTTATTTGCCGTTAGCTTTAGGTAGCTGTAGAAGGCATCAATCAGCATAGAGAAAAGATTTGTGTATACCGAATAAATATTTGTAGTGTTGCACGGACAGAGGCCTTGTGTGCCAAAGGTTTTCACTCATCAGGTTTCATGTGTAAATAGAATTATCATCAGCAAACAAACATTTATCCTGTGCAGTCTATTAAATGTACTTAAGATAAGATGCCTTTATTAATCCCACAGTGGGGAAATTTACATTGTCACAGCAGCATAGAGGACAGGGACCAGTTCAGAAAATGTTAAAAAATCTCTATATACATAAATAATACAAATTAGTACAAAAAAACACTGAAACAGTATAAAACAAAATATAGCTACTAAGAGCAGCGCGTGTTGTACAGTCTGATGGCGGCCGGAAGGAAAGACCTACGGTATCTTTCCTTCACGCACTTAGGGTGCCGCAGCCTGGCACTAAAGGAGCTGCTCAGGGCTGTCAGAGTGTCATGCATGGGGTGGGACGGGAACACCAGCATGCGCTGAAGCTTGGTCCTCATTCTCCTGTCAGCCACCACCTCCACTGGGTCAACATGACACCCAAGGACAGAGCTGGATTTCTTGAGGATCTTGTTCAGTCTCTTCCTGTCAGAAGTGGAGATGTTGCTACCCCAACAGACCACTCCATAGAAGATGGCTGATGCGACCACAGCATCAAAGAAGGTCCTGAGAAAAGTCCCCTGCACACCGAAGGACCTGAGTCTCCTCAGTAGATGCAGTCTGCTCAGTCCTTTCTTATAGAGGGCAGCAGTGTGGTCAGAACAGTCCAGCTTGTTGTTAAGATGAACACCCAGGTGCTTGTAGGACCTCACGATCTCAATGTCCATTCCCTGAATGTTCACTGTTTAATGGAAAGATATAGAAAGTATATCCAGACAAGCACTGTACCCTGAGGAACTGTATGACTAACTGGTGAATCAAGTCATTGTTTACATGAATGTACATGAATGTACAGTATTAATTAAATTATTATTAATTATTTCATCTTTCCTGCAGGACCAGGTGCTCCACTTTCTGAAGGATGTTTTTGACCTGGACAAAGTGCGTTACTCCTCAGTGGATAGTCTGGCGGAGGACATGCTCCACCTGTTGTACCGGCGCTCTGAGCTGCTGCTGGCCTACATGGGAGCTGACTTTCCTCGGCCTCCCAACGGCTGCAACACCGCGCAGTTGCAGCTAGTCCCCAGTACCCTGCTGGAGGCACAAGTGCAGTAGGACGACATATCCTATGGTCATTTCACGGCAACCATAGGACCAAAGAAAAAGGCATAGTGCTGATTTGTCCTGTCTCTTTCGAAATGTATGTAAATTGTCAAATCCACTCACACCTGCCATCATGCTGTTGTGTGGATCCAGGTAAACTGCACAAACCACCTGCCTTCAAACACATCTCCCCACCCCCTTCCACAGTGCCATAGTAAACATCAGCAATAATATTTGTGACTTAAACCCGACGATGTGTTCGCCGCTCTGTTGCGAAGGGCAACTTAAGTTGAGGACTGTGAGACACTGATATTTATCCTATTTATTATTTTATTGTAAATGATGCTGGGTTTATTTTGTAGATGCACTTGTGCCTGTTGAAGCTTCAAACTTAAAGGTAACTGTTAAATTTAAGTGTCCATGTCTTATGAAACGTCAGCAATGCAGCAATACAGTAATTAAATGCACAGGAGTAACTGAGAAGACGAGCTTCAGTGTTGTATTAAGATACTTGGAAAGGGAACTACTCAAACAATGCAATATTTTAAATACGCACAGCACATGAAAGAAGCTTTAGATGTACTTAATGCTGCAACAGATTTGTCAATGAAAATTTTTCAAGCCATGCTCATCTTTGAATGTCTGTTTTGAAACAGTTATCTGTTAAACCACTGCCATGTAGAGAACATGCACAACGAACTACACACATGCAAAAGTTGTCATTTTCTCCCAACTGCAATGCTAGAGGAAAAAGTTTGAAATCTGCCATTGGAACGCATTTTTAGGAGTCTCCTAAAGAAAAGCAGTCACTTAATGAAGACAAAATTTATGGTTTACGCCTTGGAAGAGTTCTTTAAGTTGGAGGTGTTAAAGATTTGGTCCTTTGGGTCAATATGGGCCATGAATCCATGTGAATTAATGCTAATTATTGTACATGCAAGTGTAGAAACGGTGGCCAATGAAACCTAAACATATTCAAAGACTACATTTGGAATGAGTACTTCGGAGCACAGAAAGTTGTATGTACGGTTTTGAAGTTTCACTTTGTGTTGCATCAAATAAACAAGTTCAAACTTGAAATAAGTTTTTATTTCTGCAAAGCACAACTCTGAGACAAGCCAGCTTTGTAACAACCTTTATTGATGAACATGGCAACATTTCAATAATGAGAAGTCAATTGAAACAAAAAACAATAGATGTAATATACAACACATGAAACCTTGTTTACCTATAAAGTATGCTCCTTTCCTCTACACCCACCTCTAACTGTGTTGAAACACTGACTACAGGTTGAATGAACAGCTTCAATCAAAAGAAAACCTTTTTTTCACCACAGTGAAGTGTTTTTAAAACTGATAACCTCCATGTTTGCTTTCGGTAAAACTGCATCAGTTTCTGCTCTCGTCCAACTTTTAATTTACTGAAGTTATTTTTTATTTTTTTTTAAGGCATTTAGAAACAACCGTCACTATGGCATCACAAGATTTAACGAACCAACACTTTGCAATCACAGGTTTTAAATTTAATTGCTGCATTACCTTATCAGTGGAGCTCTTGAACGGTTATGTTCAGCAGCGGGATTGACTCAAAGGATTCCTCCTTTTTGTGGGGAAGAGGGGACAAACTACGAGACAGCCTGATTTTACGATCTAAGCCTGCGGCATCCTCCAACACTGTGAGCAAGAAGCAGCGTTTCAATAGCACATCTGCACCACATTCCAGGGCAGATTCACACCACAGCAAAATACGTCAAAGGAAATACTGTACTTCACTTTGTTTTGTTTCACTTAACATTTGAGCACATTGCTAACTTATGGCAACAGGTTTGCAGAGCATGCAGTTCATTTCATCAGTGTCAACCTAAAGCATCAGTTGCTAAGACTTACCAGAAAACCCTTTATCAAAAAGTACGCACATACAATTTACATTTATGCAACTTTTTGAGAAGCAAAATCACTTTTAAGAATAAGACCATCAGATAAGTGATACAGCTCATCATGCAGTTCAATATTCAAAGGAAATCATACCAACACCGGACTGCTCGTGTAAAAATCCTGGACATTTTACTACCTAGCATAAATGCATTGCAGCATGTTAACACAGGTAAGCATTTCTTTGCATGTATGTAGGTCATATCAACGGACAAAATATAACACTCGTTTCCTTAGGTTTCGCTTACCTGTGTTATTGCAGCAGAAGCTAAGGTGCAAGGTCTGGGATGACACTGCAAAGATCAGATATATCGTACTGTTTGCCATCAGTGAACAATGCAGTCAAATATCGTTCTGATATTCATGTACAGCCTATCGACATTTAGCCCCGTCAGGAAAAAAACTTCTACAACCAGCATGCCACAGGCTTATATGGGTCAAGTATAGAGCAAAAAAACCTAAGCATGCTACACTGGCATTAAACACGATGACTTTTCCGATCAATACGTATATTGCATGAAATAGCTTATTTTTTTAACATGAGCTAACAATGGCAATCGGAGCAGATATTGGGAACGCAGACAACCAGATCCCTAAAACAATTCTACCAGCAGTGAAACAAGACATTCAAAACCCCGAAGTTCAGTAAACCAGCCCTGAAATGCTACCAACACAAACGAATGCAATGCGACAAATCTCAGAAACGTGGTACAAGAATTCATGTCTCAAATATGCCTCTCCTTAGAACATATTCATACTTACCTAAAAGAAAAAATGGAGGGGGGGGGTGCAATTTTCTGACAAAATACTACAATTTTGCAGTTTATAAGCATCACACGACGTGTACTTTTCAGTTTTGTACTTACATTACAGGAGGGCTCAACTGATGGATGAAGAGGCTGCTTAGCCACCCCCGGCCCTACGAAATCTACGTTTTCGAATGGGATAGACACTAACAGAATGGGCACAGCAACAACGACTTTTGCAATGTTTTTATACGTAAAAAAACATCATAAATAAAA
>JBBPBX010027635.1:0-16199 GCA_038048925.1 Garcialebias charrua
AAACATCAAGGGGAACCCTTGTGAATGTTATTGCTACTTGTGTTGGGATAAAGCAACCAAAGCCTTAAGGCCGGCGCAGAGCTCCGCGTTGGACCGAGCCCCGCGCCACGCGCGTGCGCTATGCGTGGGGGTTCGCAGCAGAGCTCAGCGTGAAGTAGCGTGTGGCTCCAACATTTTCGCTCCAAATACTTGATGTCATTTGAGCAGAAGCAGGGCGGAGCGTTTAGCTACGGGACAAATTGAGGTTGCTGATTGGTCATTTGCTGACAGCCTACTGATTTGATTGACAGGTCGGGTCTGAAAAGAATGTCGGGTCTGTGAGAAGAAAAGGCAGAGGGCTACGCAGCGGTTTTTTGTGTTTATATGTTCATAAAAAGTTTTTTAAATTACAATTAAAACAGGGAGCGCTGGTCCTTCAGCCCACACAGCAGAAAAGCACACCAGGAAATATTTAGAACCTGCGCATCCACGTTGGACATGAGTTTAGTTCACTCGTGACAAGTTCATTCATTCCTCCTCATCGGAGGAGGAAGTGAATGGTGACCGCTTCAAGCGATCACTTGACTTTTGGCAAAAAAACAAAAGAAAAGTCCGATCAGCGATGAAGAAGGGATATTTAATAAATTTGTGTAACATACAAAACAGTCCGCGACCGGGCAGTTTATTGTGAGATAATGCGCGCGCGTGAGTGGTCGTAAAATTTGAGCTTGTCGCGTTCGCGCGAGCGTTCAAAGGCTTGTGCAACGGCGCTCACACCACGCTCACACGGCGCTGGCGCGGCTGGCAACAGCGCGGAGCTCTGCCTCGGCCTTTAGGCTTTCAGCCGGTACCTTTCAGAGGCCAGGCTGAGAGTTGCCACAACCCTGGACGTGGATGTAGAAGTTGTCCACGTGCCTGAGTCAGTAGGTCCCTATGAGGAGGCAATTGCCATGGTGTCCCTGACAACATTGAGCTCAACTCCGGGAACCACGGTTTCTGTGGCCATCTGGGAGCTATGAGGATCAAGGAGAGGGCTCCCCGCCTTACCCGTTCCAATGTCGCCCCGATCAGAGGGACAGGTGGGAAAGCATAGTAGAGCACCCCTGCTGGCCAATCATGTGCCAGAGCATCTATTCCCAACGGAGCATCTGTCTCCTTCAGGGAGAAATAGAGGTCACAGTGTGAGCTAGCCCTGCAGGCGAACAAGTCCACAGAGGCTCTGCCGAAACGTGACCATACCTGTTCCACGATCCGTGGGTTCAGGCTCCATTCCGATGCCAACAGAGGCCCTCTTGAAAGGGCATCCGCTCCATAATTCAGATCACCAGGGACATGAGTTGCCCTGAGTGACAGAACTCTTGGAGCATACCACGTGAGCATCCTCCGTGTCAGATCAAGGAGGGCCCAGGATCTCATCCCTCCTTCTCTGTTGATGAAAGACACCGTGGTTCTGTTATCTTATTTTACCAGGATATGATGTCCGGCAATCAGACCTTTACTGAAGTATTTTAATGACAGGAATACGACCAGTAATTCCAGGAAGTTGATATGTAATTTGGCTTCCTGCTTGTTCCAAAGGCCGCGGGCATTCTGGTTCCTGCAGATCGCTCCCCATCCTGTTTTTGAGATGTCCGTAGTGATGACTACACGGGACGACACCCTTCCCAGTGAGACCCCTTCCGTGAAGACGGATGGATCTCTCCAAGGTCCCAGGGCCTTTAGACACTCTGGGTCTATTTTAACCTTTTCCGCTTGTTTGGGCAGAGCGGGTTGTATTTGTTGGTTAAACCATACCTGTACGACCCGCATTTTCAATAATGCACATGGCACACAAGGGATGGCTGCTGTCAAGAGGCCCAACAGGCGTTGGCAGATTTTCACAGGGACCCGTTGGTCCAGTTTAAATCTTCCCAGGCAATGGCGAATGGAGGAGACTCTTTCCTTCGAGAGCCATGCTCTGTATTGGACAGTGTCAATCTGTACACCCAGAAATACGGTAACCCGTGACAGAGTCAGATTGCTCTTCTGTAGGTTTATGACAAAACCGAGAGACTCCAGGTGAGAGATCACCTTAAGGGAGTGTGACAGCGCCTGCTTTCTGCTTCCAGCCAGAATTAACAGGTCGTCCAGGTAATTCAAGACCCTGAGTCCTTGGTTCCTAAGAGGGGTCAGGGCTGCATCCAGACATTTAGTGAATGTACCTGGAGCAGTCTTTAAACCGAAGGGTAAGGCTTTGAATTCATAAGCGTTACCTTCAAATGCAAAACGGAGGAACTTTCTGTGTCTCCTCCACACGCCTATATGGAAATAGGCATCTTTCAGATCCACTGTAGATGCGTAGTCTCCTGGTCTCACAGACTGGAGAACTTGCCGCTGTGTAAGCATCCTGAACTTGAAGGTTTTAATTCTTTTATTGAGAGTCCTGAGATCCAGGATCTGTCTCAAGGAACGGTCCTTTTTGGGCACCAGGAAGTACTTGCTGTAGTGTCCGGAGCATAGTTTGCGTCCTGAGACCAAACTAATCACTTCCTTTTTCAGCATGGTTGAAACTTCCTCCCTCAGCATGTGCGCACGTGCAGGGTTGATGTTAGAATGCAACACCCCTGAGAAATGGGGCGGTCTCTTTGAGAACTGCAACTTGAGCCCATGACGTATTGTTGTCATGACCCAATCATTTGGTAGGTATGCCTCCCAAGCCTGCGCATGCGCGCTAAGCATGGACGGCATGTTGTGCTCCTCGTGTTTTAGGTTGAAGGGGGTGACCTTTGACCCCTCTCGCATTTTTTCGAGCAGGTTGCTCGGCCTAACAGAAGATATCGCAAGATCAGGCCGTCTCCGACGGATCTCGCGTATCTTGCTATGGTTCATAGTTTGACCGTGAGGTCTGGGTTTTATAAAAATGGGACTCGAGTCAAGAACCAGGGCAGACTGTGCATTGGTACTTTTATTTTTGTACATGTTTGAAACAGTGTCTGTTTTGTATACATATACAGTAGGCGAGTCATGTTTAGTGCGCGCAAACATGTCACCAGCTCCTCGTGGTTGTCTACGAGCAGAGACTGGGATTAGAGAGTTAGGTTCCCGTACCTCGTGGGCAAACAAACCTGTAAATTTATCAGTTCGTCCTGGTTCATCAGGTCCGGAACTGGTTTTTGTAGGAAGAGGCCGAAGCAGCACTCGGACGGTACTGTGAAGCCTCGCAGTCCCCAGCGGGTCTCTTTCGTGGGAGACCACGCGTGTTTTCCGTTGGTGGGGCAAACTTTTTCCTTGGCAAACCCTCGCGGAAAGCATCCGCTTGTTTGCGTGCCAGTTCCAGTTTTGTCTGGACACGTTCTAGGGCTCTCCCGAAGAGTCCTGTCAGCTCGATCGGGTGCTGTAGGAAGGTGGCCCTCTGGTTTTCAGGGATGTCCGACAGTGTTAGCCAAAGATGGCGCTGGGCGACAACTATTTCTGCCATTGCTTTGCCCTAGGAAATAGCTACTGTCCCCATCATGCTGAGCAAGAGGTCAGAGGCGTGGCGTGTAGTGCATTAACAGAGTACCCGAGTTTTCGACAGCTCGAGTGCTTTGACTTCTATCGAGGCTTTTTTGTCCAACTCGGGTACGGTGTGGCTGTGGCCCCATTTGTTTTTAAGTTTCGGTTTTCATCGCTTTATACTTTCACTTTTAATATTATTAATATAACTAATAGTTTTGTTTTTCCTGTGACTTATGTGCAGTATGATAAATGATAGGAGCATAATAAATGCTCCCAATGCTTTGTTGGTCTTTTTTTTCTTTTTGTAAAGACGTTTTTAGGCATTTATATTTATTTATTTATTTTGCATCGTAAGACACTGTGACGTCATCGGCTACTCGAGCGTCGTTCGAGTTTTTTTATGTTAATGTCGAGGTTAAAAATTATGTACTCGTTCAACCCCTAGTGGCGTGCCTCCTCTATGGCCTCGGCCTCATCCTTTACCTGGATCTCCTGTAGTTTCTCCACCAGGTAGGCCTGTACCATGCTCGACGTATTCATTGCGCGAGCCGCGAGGCCTTGTAGCACTTCTCGAGTTGTTTCTCCGAAGCGCGACAGGCCTTGCTGGGTAGCGTTGGTTTCATCCCCACGGCTGTGGGGGTCAGGTGAGCCGCCAGAGACTCCTCAATTGGGGATGCGCTGGCAAGGCCCAGAGCCTCCATTCCCGCGACATCCAAGAGTCGGGACAATGGCAGCATGATGGGAGCCCTGGGTTCCACCCAGAAGCGTGTGAGTTCCGTCAGAAAGTCTGGGAAAATTGGCATTTTCTGCGATGTTGTCGGTTGCTTCGCGTAGAAATAGCTTCCTGCCAGCATCGTAGCCCATTGGCGAGGCATGGGGTCCGGCCACGTGACCTGCAGGGCGTCAGCGGCCCTATGGCACAGGTCGAACAGGGCATGTACCGACAAGTCCGGTTCCGGAAGGTTCTGCGCCAGGTTCTGGGAGAAATGAACAATTTCTCCCTTGTTACTGTACTGGGCGTCTACGTCTGACCCTTCTGGCGTTGTCTTCGACAGGAAGAGAAGAGTCCGACGCGTTGTCTTCCTCGACCCGGCCACTGCATTCCAGGTCCACGTTTTCAGGCTCCGGTTCTGGAGCGGGCAGGTTAGTGCAACCTTCATCGCCGCGGTCCTCGCCATGGACTTAGCCAGCGTGCCACGCGGCGTTTCCTCACTGTGACCGTCATTCGACGACAGTGGGGGCAGGAGTCGGGGGATTCCAGCGCCTTCCTTGCGTGCAGGATCCCAAGGCAGACAGGACAGGCCTCGTGGGTGTCCATTGCCAAAAGGGAGTAGCCGCAACTGCTGGGGCATGGGCGCGAGCGAGGACTCGTCGTCCTGGTTTTCTTCTTCCTTGTCCTCCGCTTTCCCTTCTCGGGAGCCATGTCTGGAGATGAGAAGAGTAGAAAGTTCTTCTTTTTTCTTCTTTTCTTTGTTCGAAGCCGTCTTCTCCGTCGTCTTGCTATCGCTAGTAGACTGCTAGTGGATTAGCAGAAGGTTGTGACGCAGTTAGCGTCATTGAGCGAAGCTGCGGGAGAGAAGAAACTTCGTGGTGTTAGTAGAAAAATGCTGGACTAGCTTTCGCCAGCCCAGTAGTACGCAGGAAAATTGTCTGTGTACGCTCAGTGTAGGGAGCAAGCTCACCTCAATCAAGCGACGTGACAACAGAAAGGTCCCACGATGTTCAGGTGTTTCAGCAAGGTGAAGGGCAAAAAAGAGAAAGATGGAGGGGCGTCAGTCGCTTAAGTACCTGAAAGGCGGTACCTCTGACGCGGGGTGACGCCCCCTGCCGTAAAAGGCGTGATTGTATTCCTTCAGGTAATCGCGCGGAGGCGCAATTCCTATAGCAAGTATGTTGCACCGAGAGACCGAACTGAAAGGGAACTACTTTTTTGCCAAACAACAATCTGCCACGAGGCACAGGATGCCTATCTTCCCTGACTTCCACTGAGTTAACACGCTCCTGGGCTGAACCCAGGGCCCCCCTGTCACTGCCTCTCTCCCAGTTTCTGGATGTAGAGGGCATGGAGGCAGCTGGAATGGCTCATATTCCCCAGATGGACAAGACTTTGTCGGTGCATTTGGCTCCCAGAATGTCAGGCTCCAAGCCCACACTGCCCAGCAAAGCCTGCCGTGTTTTAGCTCTCCAGCTGGAGAAGAGCTACAGCGCTCAGGCCCTCGCGGCCCATGCCATGAACGCAGCAGCGATGCTACAGGCCTACCAGGCCAAGAAACTGCAGGAGCTCCAGCAGACCACCAACATGAAAAAGGCTGCCGAGGTCCTAGACCAGACCTGCTCATTACGTCGATCGCGATCGACCGGTCGATCGCGGAGGCATTACTGGTCGATCGCAGCGTGACATTATTATTATTATTTTTCCCCGCAGCGTGACATTAAAAAATTGTCAGCCAATCAAACATCCCGTTACTTGATTGACATACAGGGCAACCAATCAGATGACAACTGAATCTTGAGTTTTAGGCTATCGTCACTTGAGTGACATACACGGCAACCAATCAGATGAGAGCTTTAGGTCATTGCGCATGCAGTTTCTAAAATACAATGGCGCAAAGGTGGAACGCAGCGAAACATACTAAGCGAAAACAATCAGATTTCGGACTGTTCATGGAAAATACGACATTGACTTCCCACCGAAAAGCCAGCTGAGAAAGAGAAAGGTTAAGGAACTAAAATCCCTGTTCGGACATTAGCAATTTCAAAAGCAAAACGCCGCCACCATCTTCCGGGTGAGTGACGCTGTGTTGTTTCTCTGCACGCTTAAACATACTGGTTGGGAGTTGACGTGGCTTTATTATTAAAATCATATGAGACACTTTTCATACAGAATAACCTCCTTGACTACTCTCCGTTCTCTGCACGTTTCCCTGCCCCGTAGCGCGAACATTTGCATAACACACTTTCGCGCTGCGTTCAGGGACATTCTGTAAAATACACCGCTGTAAATCTCTCCGTACCAAAAGAGATATTTTTATGCCTTTGTTCACTAAATTAAACGTGTCCGGAGCCATAACAACCTGTTACAACTGTGGTTATCAACTGCTGCCTGTGGACCACTTTAGATTTGCTGGAGTTTTTTTTTAGAGATGACATTATAAAGTTAAAAAAAAAATCTAATGATTTTTTAACATTTATTAAAGTAAAAGACCAGATTCTTATAAAGAAGGGGGTGGGGATCAGTTTCTACCATCTTTTTTTTAAATAAAATTAAAAAAATCTATATTGCTGTCACCATCACCCCATTTGGTCCCTTACGGGCGGCACCACGTTGGTGACCCCTGATTTATTACGTGTGTTGTGCAATATTGGCTTATTCAGTTATGCAAGGTACATCAACATAGGTACATTGTACATAAAAAGAATCCTTAATACATTTGAAGATAATTATATGTTTTGCATTTTTGTATTGGGTAGATCTTTTTGACTTGTTTTTTTTATAAGTAGCTCGCATGCTGAAAAAGTGTGAGCACCCCTGTCCTAGACAAAGCCCGCAGGGCGGCAGACTTCATCCTTCGCCTCACCGGTACAGCAGCCATCGTCCAAGGGAAATTTATGGCTGAGACCGTAATTGCTCAACGTCATTTGTGGTTGACACTTACTGACCTCCCAGAGGGCCAGTGCTCCCCTTTCCTCCACCACCCCATCGAGCCTTCAGGACTGTTCGGCAGGGCCCTGGAGAGGATCCAGAGCAGACTGGATCAGAGGAGGAAGCAGGAGGAGGCCCTGTGTGAAGGTATGCCCAGAAAACATTTTGTGTAGCCCAGAGACTCGAGTGAACAGAGAGGCCCACTGCAGTACCATCTCTCCCTCACTCGACGCCCGACGCATAAGAGACCGACGCTCGACAAGGAGCAACGGTCGAAACCCGCCTCAGAGCAACATGGGCACCCTTCACCGGCGGGCCAGGCCTGGTCGAAGCACAGGTTTGTTCCACGTCAAGCGGGCCAACCCAGAACTTCCTCCGCGGGCCGTGACGGAAAGCAGAAGTCAGCCTGAGCCAGAGCTGCTTCTCCACCTTTTCAGATGTCTCCACCCAGAGGGAAAAAGGAGAGCAGAACTTTTATCGCCAGTAAATGTGCTAAAGAAACCACGACTAACTGGCCTAGAACATTTAAACATACAAAATCACTCAAATGTTTGTGTAATAAAGAGAAATTGTTGTTTGCACACGACAATAAAGTCTCAAAATGTCCAAAATGTTCGGTGTCCCAACTCAGCATTAAAGAGAAAACCCCACCATTTTTTAATGCAAAATGTGTCAATAAAGTGCGAGGGGAGCCTGGGCACATAGCCGGCCAACTCCCCTCTAATAAGACACTATCAGTCAGGGGGCCCAATGGGCCCGCGCAGGGGGGGGAGGGCCGGATGAACCTTCAGTCAAACAGGTTAGGAGGGGCCACTCACTCACCCCACCCCACCTGAAACATGTAAATACCACGGTAAACATGCCCTCCAGACTCGCTACGCAGGCAGAAGCCTGGGTGGCGTGCAGCCCGTGTCACTGGGTCATGACAACCATAACTCATGGTTAAAGGTTGCAATTCTTCAAACGGCCACCACCCTTCTCTGGGGTGATTACATCAACAATATCATAGGCTCGTACCCCTGTTCTGAGATAGGAAATTTGCTCGATGCTGCAGAAGGGTGCAGTCAGAGCTGTCCTTGCTCAAGAGGTAAACAAAGGTTACTTCAGCAAGTACTTTGTTGTCCCAAAATGAGGCAGGGGCCTGAGGCCGATTTTGGATCTGAGGAGTTTGAACAGACTGCTACGCTCATTCAAATTCAACATGTTGACCTTAAAACAAGTAATTCACTCGGTTCGTCCAAGAGATTACTTCTGCACGGTGGATTTAAAAGACGCATATTTCCATATCAGCATTTTGTGCAACCACAGAAAATGCCTACGCTTTGCGTTCGAGGACGCCACATAAGAATTCCAGGTCCTCCCTTTCGGGCTTTCAACCTCCCCGAGGATGTTCACGAAATACATGGACGCAGCCCTGGCTCCCATGAGGAGCCAGGGCGTGATGATGTTGAATTATCTGGATGACTTGTTGATCTTAACAGACTCCAAGGTCCAAGCAAGATCCCACACAGACCGAGTAATGTCACACCTAAAATCCCTAGGTTTTGTCATAAACTCAGAGAAAAGCAGTTTGTCTCTGTCCCATATTACTGTTTTTCTGGGATTGGAGATGAACTCCGTCCTATGCAGGGAGAGGCTCTCAGAGAAACGGGTTTCAGACCTTCAGCTCTGCCTAGCGCTTTTCCAGCTAGACAATACTGTATCTCTCAGGCTTTGCCAGTGTTTACTGGGCCTCATGGCGGCAGCAATTGTTTGCATTCCTTTGGCTCTGTTACATATGCGTCCATTTCAGATGTGGTTGCACAAACAGCTACATTCCAGCCCTCTGCAACAGACGAGGGAGATGAAAATCGGCTCAGAGTGCATGGAGGCCCTGAAGCCGTGGAGGAATTCACAATGTTGAGCAAAGGCGTCCCACTGGGCACAGTATTGTCTCGGGTCCTGGTGACGACAGATGCATCAATGACGGGGTGGGGGGGCCTTTGCAGAAGCCAGCACGTCCAAGGTAGCTGGACCCAGTAGGAGGCCCGGCTCCACATAAATTACTTGGAGCTCTCAGCAACGTTCCTCTCACTGAAACACTTTTATAGGAACGGCCTGATCAAACACCAACACGTCCTGATAAGATCAGACAACAGGTGTACAGTGGCTCAAATCAACAGGGAGAGGGTACTCTGTCTCTATCCCTCCTGGTGCTAACCCAAAAACTGCTCACGTGGTGTAGCTCGCGGGTCCTGTCACTGAGAGCAACTCACATGCCAGGGGAGCTAAACTACAGGGCGGACACCCTCTGAAGAGGAGCCCCCCTCCCCTCAGAATGGCGCCTGCACCTACGTATCGTGGACCAGATCTGGGCACGGTACGTGAGGGCAGACGTCGATCTTTACGCTTGTAGCAGCAATGCCCATTGTGCCCTGTTTCATTCCATGCTGGACATGAACGCACCGTTGGGAATGGAGGCACTAGCATACGAGTGGCTGGTGGGGAGACGTTATTATGCGTTTCCCCCCGTCCCTATGATCCAAGCAACGCTGGAGCGTGTACGCAGAGGGGCCCTCTCTCTGATACTAGTAGCGCCCAAATGGCCAAAGAAAGCTTGGGTTGCAGAAGTGATCTCACTCCTGGCAGGAACACCATGGTAGCTGACCCCCATATGGACCTGCTGACCCAGGCCCACGGGCAGATTTTGTATCCACGCCCAGACCTATGGCAGCTTTGGGTCTGGCCGCTGAGAGGGACCGGCTAATGGCTTTAAGTCTGCCCGGTAATGTAATAAACACAATACAGGGGGCATGGGCGGGGTCTACTCAGACTCTCTACGCACGCAAGTGGCGTATTTTTGAGATCTGGTGTCTAGAAAGGAATATCATTTCATATTCCTGTAACTTAGCTCAGCTTCTCACTTTTCTGTAGGACCTGCTGGAGAAGGGCCGCTCCATTTCCACGATAAAAGTCTTCCTGTCTGCCATCTCGGCATGCCACAAGGTGTAGGGAGGTAAATCACCTGGTGCCCACCCACTCATGATACGTTTCATGAGGAGCGTGCTGAGGAAGAGGCCTCCGAGCATGATTTTGGCCCCTCAGTGGGACCTGCCTCTTGTGCTGGACGCACTCTGTGAACCACCATTTGAGCCACTTCAGAGAATTAAGATAGATTTATTATCTTATATGGCCGCACTGCTCTTAGCTCTGTGCTCAGCAAAGCGTGTGGGTGATCTCCACGCATTATCTGTGCATCCAATGTGCACCCAATTTGCCCCAGACGGGTCAAAGGTCACCCTGCGTCCAAACTTTGCATATGTGCCAAAGGTCCCAACTTTAAATTTCAAAAATCTGGGCTTTGAATTGTCAACTTTTCCTCCTCCCCCTGTTCTGACTACAGAACAGAGGCGTCTGAACGCGCTCTGCCCTGTTAGGGCCCTGAGCGTCTACATGGAGAGAACTAGCAGTTGGCGCAAAACAAACCAATTGTTCATATGCTTTGCTAAACCTGCTGCAGGCAGGGCCCTGTCTAAGCAGCGCCTCTCCCACTGGTGAGGCCATTTCCAGGGCATACAGCAGCAAACGTCAGCAGGTGCCCAGTGGGGTACATGCTCACTCAACTCGAGGCCTAGCCACCTCCTGGGCCTTGTTTAGAGGTGTTTCAAAAGCGGATATCTGTTCAGCTGCAAACTGGTCATTTCCAAATACGTTTGTAAAACACTACAGCCTAGATGTCACAGCACGTGATGTAACTCAAGCTGTTCTCTCTACCACAGAGAATTGAACGTCTAACGCCTGCAGTTAAAATGGTAAATGGAGCTTATTTATATAGCGCTTTCCAACCCCCTATGAGGGGCCCCAAAGCGCTTTACAATACCAACCATCCACCCATTCATACACACATTCATACACCGGTAGCGGTGGAGGCTGTGGGGTGTACATAACAGCATCAGCCCCCTCACTGATTGGAGTGCAAAAGTTTTCATAAGCATGCATTTCCAGGGCGTGATTGTATCTTCCCATAGTCATATGTTGCACCGCAGTGAACTGATTGATAAGGGAACTGAAGGTTATGCACCATAACCCATGTTCCTTGAAGGAAGGGAACAAGGTGCAACACATGTTTGCCCCTCCAATGCCCAAGCTTGGTGAAGTGCGTGTAGAGGATGTATGTGGCGCGTCACCGTTTTTTATGCAAGGAGAGCGGAGCCTCCTTGCTGACGCTTACATGCCTTAAAACGCGTGAATGTATTGCTTCAGGTGAACCGCGCGGAGGCGCAATTCCCATAGTCATGTGTTGCACCTTGTTCCCTTCCTTCAGGGAACATGGGTTATGGTGCATAACCTCCAGTTTCAGAGACAGATGTGCATCTTATGAATCCTTCTGAACTTTCGGAGGACAAAACTACTGTATGTGCTCCCTGAAACACCAGTCTTCATTGTGCACACCAATCAGTGAGGGGGCTGATGCTGTTATGTACACCCCACCGCCTCCAGCCCAGTTGCTGCTGGTCTGTTTGGCACTGATAACTGCATCATGGATTTCTTTCGCAGATATCCCCACCCCTCTGCTGTTAAATCCTCACTCATTCTCTTGCTCTCCCCTGTTGTCAGCTTTGTTTTACAAACTGAGCGGTGATACCTTCTCAGAGGCCGCCTATAACCCCTCCCCTGACACACACACACACTCCTGGCCAGCTGTCAGACTTGGTGTGTCACGCTGATGAATAGAAAGCTAGTGAAAACAACCTCAGCACAGGATGGTGCTCCTCATGACCACACCTTGACCTGACACAGGACCCCTCCCCACACGCTACCCCCTCATGTTTGCAGCTGATGCACCTTGAGTGTGTGTGTGTGTGTGTGCTGACAGCCACTTTGATGCATATTTTACACGAGGCTGCAGTGGAACTAGGACATGAGGGGGGGCTATAATACATCTTGGTTAAAAGTGGGCGTGTCCTTCCTGCAGCAAAGAAATGCATGTTTTCACTTATTTTATTTATTTATTTTTACTTTTACCATTTTCCTTTCTCTTCATCACCTTGTCACACAGCCTCTGGGCTCAATTAGAGGTATGTCTGTTAAACACGAGCAGACAGATGTGCATGCTTTCATTAATAAAAGAAAGGCGTACGAACAGCCGTTTGAGGACACTATCCATTTAATGGTATTTATAAACAGCTTTTCAGTCTGGCATTGTTTGATAACCACACAGAAAACATTTGGGCTGCACAACAAAAAAGAGGAGAGGAAACAGGTACAAAAATATGTGCATACTGGATGGTTGGAGTGAAAGGAACAGCTCAGGAAGAGGAGAGGAGAAAGAGAAGGAGCAGAAGGGGCAGTGCAAGGTGTCTCGGGTGAGCCAGCACAAACAAAACAAAAAAAGCAAGAAAAAACAAATGCAAGAAATATAAGAATATTAAAAAAATAAAGTTCCAGCCTCTAGCTCGTTCGTTTTTCATGAGCCACAACAAACAGCCAGTTTCTTCAGGTTTTCTCTTCACATTTTTTTTCCTTATTTTTATTACAAAAGTCATTCTCACAGGAAGAAACAGACACAATTTACATCAGCGCTTGGTTCACAGCAGCACAAACAAGTTCACCGGTAGGGTTCTCTAATCCTACTTGCCAGGACATTGACACCAGTGACAGTCTTCTGATCGTTCCCGATGTCTAGATAAGAGAGACAAAAAGGCGGGACGAGCAGGGCTGCAAATGTGGCCCTCGCCACCGGAGTCCCGTACAAACCACTTCTTTTTAGGCAGTCAGTAAAACCATACTCAATATGTTTGTGCTTTTTTTCCTCAGCCTGTCTTGATTGTTGTAATTTCAGCTTTAGTTATGTTTGCTTAAAAGTACAAACACACATTTTATTACCTTGTTGTGCTGTGTGAAGCAACAAAACATTTAGCTTTATTGAGCGGGACAGCTCAGATCTGTTGGAGTAGGGTTCTGTGTCAAGGCTATGAAGTGTGAATATCTTACCTGTTGTACATAGCTCTTTGAATGGCTCCAGTTTGGAGAATAAAGTTTAATTATGACCTGATTGATGAGCTAATGACTAAGTGGCAGCAACTCCAGTCTTATAAATGTCAGAGCAGTGGTGTAGTCTACATTTTTGTAGTGGGTATACTGTGCTTATAAATCAAAGTACATCTGTTAGTACAATGGAATTGTCAATTTAGTTTGATTTTTAAGCATGTTGAACATTTTCAAATTTCTCTTATTCTCTAAATAAATATACAACAAATTTTGTACAACAGTTAGCTTTGTATTAAAAACATGTTATAGAATGTATAAAACAGTATCAAAGCAAAACATGTTCAAGTATTAATTATGAAGTACAGGTGTGTTAATTATACAATAATTATCTGGATAAACAAATGTAATAAACAAGCGCTGCATACAGACAGATTGTTATGGAAGCGTTTGACTGTTTTATGTATCAATGACATGTGCCTAATGACATGTCATGTATCATTGGGCACTTTTAATGGGTATACTAAAATTCATAAGCGTTGTTAGTGGGTATACTCTGTAAACCCGCATATGGCGTAGACTACACCACAGTGTCAGAGGTTTTCAAGAACACCAATTTATAAAGCTTTACATGATAATCATCTCACATTACACATTAATCTGAACGGGACTGCCCCAGGATGCACCAAAGGTGCTACAGCTAGTTGCTAGTTTGCTTTAAAATAAACAACCTAATTCTACAGTGAAAATAATTTGATACAAACTGATGGTGGTGAGAAAGTAGGGCTGGACAATATGGCCAAAACTTTTATCACGATACATCTCTTAATTTCGGACAATAACAATAAAATTACGATATCAATATAAACAATATAAAAGCCTCAGAAAAACTGTACAAACTGTACAAATACATTAATGTTCACCTTTTATTTGTATTTAGCCTTCAAATAAATTTGAAACCACCATCAAATAAACATAAAACTCTCAACTTTGTCAATATTAATAGTTTTAACTTTAAACAACAACATAACCTAACCCCATGCAGGTTTGTCTTTTGATACAGCTGGGGGTGTTGTTTCAGGGACGCGTTGGCTCAAACTTTATTGTGCTTCATCTTCTGACTCTCAGCAGATTCTATCAAGTGGAACAAGTTAGATGTTCCCACTGCTAGTTGGAACGAGTCTCCATCACATTTTGCAGCACAATTTTGCAGCACACTGAAACCTGCAGATTATTAGATATTAGATAGGCGAACCACTTCCACAACGTCAAATTAGTCACCACGCACCTACGTAGTTGTGTCGCAGCTATTTCTGTTCAGGTTGACACAGCCGCTTGTTGAAGAGGCCGCTTCAGCCTGAACAGAAAATAAACGTGTCAGTGAAATGCTGTAATCATAGGTGACAGGCCACGGGAAAAGCAGGAACAAGTCTCTCACACTCAAACTGAAAAAAATCAATAAAAGCTCCAAGTTCTGAGAAAATAGTGAAAATCGTTTTTTGCTAAATATACTAGTTGAAGTTGTGAAGAAACCACCCCATGCTTTAAAAAAACACTTTAGAAGTGTTTAAACTGATAAACTTTGTGTTAGAATTCAGCTTGTTTTTAGAGTAAAAACGAGCCGGCCGAGATTAGCATATCGGGGGTGTGGAAACCACCCGCTGATTAACATGCAGTCTTTGTTTGGCTGGTTTCTGAGCTTTTCCCTTGAATAACTGCTTGTTATTGGTTTCAGCCAATAATATGCATATTTGAAAGCCTTCCTAGGCAGAGTCTGTGTTGACAGTCATTGCTGGGGGTTGGGGTTAAGGCAACTTAATGTAAATGAACAGCAATTGTTAACACCCCCAGGTAACACTTCAGGAATGGGGACTTTCTTCTAAAACTTTGAGGCCTGTTTTCTCCCTAATCTTATTTGCAGATTGCCAACATTGAAATGGCTGTATCTTCTTCATTTTTTTTTTTGAGTGCCATGTGTTTGGCATCATCGGATAGCTTAGAACCCACATTTTCAGATTCTGTAAATAACTCAAAATGACCCAGGGGAGACTTGTTCCTGGTTTTGCTGTGGCCAGTCACTTTGTAATGTATACTGAAATATCGAAAATGTGCTTAAAACTCATATCACCGTTTTTGAATAAAAGTATATCGTGATATATATCGATATTGAATTATTGTCCAGCCCTGTGAGAAAGTTAATGAAAGAGCGTTTGCTTGAACTGTTATGAAATGATTGAGCTGGCAATGGTTTTAGATGACAGAGATCCATTTTATAATGGACGCCATTAGCTGTTATTCTTAAACACAGTTGGATTGAAAGGTACTTGTTTTCAAACTATGAAATCAAACATGAAAAATAAGTTATCCTGAACTTTACAAATGGTGCAGTTTGAAAGTTTATTTGAGTATTACAAGATATCCTGATATGCAACTGTGTAAGAATGCAACTGAATGCACTCAGTGTCAGTAGCGGTTCTAGACCAGTTGTACTGGTGGGGCCAAGCTGGGGCCAGAGGTTTTGTCAGAGGGGCACGTTCATCAGATGAACATTGTTACCTGTATATAATTTTGGACTGAGAAACTGAACCAAGACTTCACCGAACAGTTATTTTCATTATCATTTTATTTGCTTATTATTATATTTTATTCAGTCAATACAAATACTGTGTAAAATGTCTTTTTCTCCGAGATGAACTTCAACAAAGACAGATTCAAAATCTTACTTAACTGTTAGGTGAAGTCTTGGTTCAGTTTCTCAGTCCAAAATTATATACAGGTAACAACATTGGCCGCCCTACTATCACAGCAACTGTATTCTGCGATTTTGATGAATACAAAATCGTAGAATTTCATGATTTCTGGCAGTGCTGGGCAGCGCTAATCCAAAAATTAGTTCCACAATTTCTAAAACGCTTATTAATTTTTTTAGGTCCACAATTTCAAAAGCACAAATGTCTTATGAAAATTAGGGGAAGCTAACCTAATCCGCTATTTATATATTATATATATATATATATATATATATATATATATATATATATATATATATATATATATATATATATATATATATATATATATATATATATAATATATATATATATAAATATATATATATATATATATATATATA